>CAMXCT020002164.1:57526-112097 GCA_947184155.2 Cladocopium goreaui
GCAACAGGGATAAACACCAAGTGTGTATGTGTATAATTGTGTATGTATATATATATTATAGATGTCCATTATATAGTAGCTCATATTTTTGCACATGTATAAATGCATGCATGTGTACACTATAATGTATAAATATTTATATAATTAGTATATATCAAATTATCGTCATATCATTCTCTAACCTCATATAACCAAACTAACATAACAAGCCATGCACGCACCACGTCCGCCCGGCTAAGCCTGAGCTTGTGGCTCAGGTTCCAAGGGGCCATCCTTGGTGCAATGGAAAAAGGCCCGTCCGCGGATGCCGGTCAAACGTTGCATGAAACATGGATGTAGCAAGTCGACAGTGTACTACAATAGCAGTGTATCCTGGTTGGTGGTTTCAACATGTTTCAACCCCTCTGAAAAATATGAACATCAGTTGGGATGATGAAATTCCCAATATATGAAAAGATAATCCAAATGTTCCAAGCCGCCAACCAGTATCTGTTCATCATCACTTGAAATCAGCTTGTAATCGAACTTGGAAAATCGACGAACATCGAATGAACATCGAACTAAATGAGGGAATTCTCCGCTGCTATATTTGATGACACCGGGTATCTACGGCAAACAAACAACACATGTGGGCAACATCTCAGAGAAATGGCTGTGGTTTCAGTCAGACTTTTGACACTTGAGAATGTCCATGACTCGTGAGGAGAACTATAGACTATAGCTTTGAAAACTTACAGTAGCTACAGCAATGATTGTGCGGCATCCCCGAGACACGGATATCATTCCAGAGCCTTGTGACAATATGGGTGTCTTTATCAGAAGGTACCCCAAGATCCGGTGGTATATTAATCATATTAATCATATTCCTCATAAAAGTTGCAATATGTTGCCATACCCCAATTTTAGACACAACCGCAGCAGAATCTCCGAAATCCCATCATTACCTTCCAACCCAGTCGGTGGCGCAAGTTAAGCTTCTCACCAGGAGTCTGCGCTTCCTCTCTTCCGGGTTGCGCAAGGGACCTGTCGAAGAAGAAGTCAAAACCCTGGTGCGGCATCCTGGTGAACATCAAGTTAATGTTCGTAGATGCATGTCCCCAAGTATGGTATCATAGGTTTTGGCCCACCTCTACAACAAGAGGTTAAATGGCAATTGAATACATTCCACATTAGTTGCAAATCATCTGCACATGAAACTGTTACATATGAATAGACACCATGGCACATCATCAAATTTATCTCCACAACTACCCAGAAACACACATGACCCCACTTTGGGACCTGCATCTCAAGTGGATGAAAGGAAAACTTGCAGTTGAAATCCCGGATCTTTGGTTATTGTCACACCATCGTTTTCTGTAAATCTTCTCTTTAACATAGATCCATTGACAGCACCATGTGCTGCAAAAGCAGCCTCTGAGATATGCTGAGATGCTGACCCACGCTCTCCGGACCATCTTCTGGGGAAGGACCTCTCTTTGGGCCTCCACCAGTCTGGTCTTCACCCAGAGATTCTAAGGCTTGGAAACAATGGCATTTTGACCGCAGAGGTTCATCAATTTAGCAGAGGAATGTCCTATGACATATATGGCTTCAATGTACACTAGACGTTGGCAAAATCAGCATATGAGGGTTTTCTAAAATTGGGGATCCCCAGGTCACTATGGGTTTCGCTAAAACGGTCGAATTTTCATGATTTGAGGGCACCGCTATTTATAGGAATCTTCCATATAAATCAGGGCAATTTCCACAAGAGAAGAGCCCCAAATTCAGACCCTGCGATACAGGCCTGGTTCCAGAGGGCCATCCTTAGCACTGCTATAGGATCACTATATAAGTTGCCACTGTCATAATAAGAAACAATTCTTCAAAATCCGGCCGCCAATAAAACTTTTCAATTTATGATAAATCTCCCATTTTCATGGTTATCCCAAGAACGTGCTTTTTCACATCAGCTTCCAACTTCCAGCAAGTTGTCGCATAGCGGTGGCGCAGTACTGAGCCTCGCGCAAGGAGTTTGCGCTTCCTCTCGTCGGGGTTGCGCAAAGAACCTCAGGTGGCCAAAGTCTATCCCGGAGCCAAGAGGAAATTTGAGCTGATCTTTTTTTTTATAGGGTAAAATACTTTGTTTAAATAATGTTTGTGGGATATGTATGTATATCTATCTATATATATATATATACATATTGTATTCCTGACATTCTGTGTGCATCTGCTATTGTGAATTTGCATATGTTCTTAGATTTGGATCCATTTTGGCAGCATATCCGTGTAAATGTGTGCGCTCCTAAATATTTCATTACCTAGACAATTTCTCATGTATATCAATCTACACATTTAATACATGAGTCTGGGTCAAAATCATCGCCCCAAAACTGTTAGACCATAATATCTGGTTGGTGGTTTTAACCCCTCTAAAAAATATTAGTCAGTTGGGATGATTATTCCCAATATATTGAAAAATAAACAATGTTCCAAACCACCAACCAAATATTATATATGTGACAATACCATATTTCCATACAATACCTAGACCCTCCAAATACAACCCAAAAAATAGTAAAAGTATGTAAAAGTCTTACATGTATGGGTAAAACACATTTTTTAGGGTACAAACGGAGGGTCTAGGTATGCTATAACTTATTACTACCATCATTATACCCAAATCACAGATAATTGTGGTTCCACCAAATGTCTTCCCGCGACTTGACCCAGGGGTCCCCAACAAAAAAACAACAACAGAATCCTGTTACCCAGTTATGGTGATCTTAGGGCTTGTTTATGGCTTTACCACATTGTTAATCTGGTTGGTGGTATACCTACCCCTCTGAAAAATCATGGAGTTCGTCAATGGGATTATTGTTTCCAATATATGGAAAAATAATCCAAATGTTCCAAACCACCAACCAGTAATTATCGTTTTCCCATGGATTTCCCATGGATTTCCCATTGACCACGGGAGACCCCTGAGATCCCCTGACCGGCGCTATAGCCGTCACCGGAAGACGGCCCGTCTTCCGGAGACGGAGCGTGCCTCTTTGGGCCTCTTTTGAGGTCAGGTATGGTCTGAAATCAGGAGTGATTCTGAAACACTCATGGAGGTTTACGGTGTTTTGTCATATCTGCTAGCATATACTACAGCTATGATCTGAATCGAGGGATACACGATTTTTCACAGGCAGGTTGGCCACATTACCTCGAGGTCACTGGAATCCATGAGTCCCTGTTTTCTTTGCACCCCTGGCTTCTGACATCTTCTGGAACCTTGAAATGGCTATGTTCAAATACCGCAAACATTTTACATAGCTAGATGTGTTAGTAGATATTAAACCGTATTAATGCTACATCACGTTTTCTAAATAGCTACATGTTCCATAGCTACAATGACCATTCGCAAGTGGCCCACGGTTTCAGAGCCTGGTTCCAGTTTGGCCTTACGGATCCTGGGGAATCAGCTGCAATATCAGTAAGCTACCAGTTTACTATCGAAAAGCCACCATTTCTGGCTCATTTTGAAAGGGGGAAGCCATAGATTTTCATGGCTATGTTGGTTTAAACATGGTTTCCCGGAGGCCACATCTTAGGGATTTTGATATCTTTGAAACCCCAAAGCACTTCGCGCACTGCCCTGGTGTTGGAATGTGTTGGATAGATCCGCTTCCATTTTGGTCAAATCTCCTGGTCTAGGCTAGTTGCGGCTAGAGAAAAACAACCAACCCTGGATCGACAGGAAAATAAGATCCATATCCCACATGAGAATCAATGCGGTTCCCCAAATTTTCAACAATATATATATAGTCACTCATTGCATCTATATGTCCGTTTCATTCATTTTCCACCCATCAAAAAATCCAAATCAAACCAATGTAATGATTACAACTAGGAATGAACAATTACAGCCAAAGAGTACTTCGTGAAATATGAAACACCAACCACCAAACATCTATACACCTACAGAAATGAATGATGGATTGAACTGCAGGACATAGTATGAGCAGTGGCCAAAAAACCCTCTGTGATTCTACTTGTTATATATTCGATTATTATATACTGTATATTACTGCACTGTATTATATTTATATAACAATATAATCCTCAACCATGTAAAACTTTATTTTTGGCATTGCTCATGTAATTAGCTTAGTATGGACAGCCTTCCAACAAGATGAACCATGTCCTCTTGGATTCGTCCGGAACATCGTCAGGGTCGTTGTTGTTGGAAGCATGAACCTGAAGGCCGACTTGAGATCCACCAGTCCAAGCACTGTCGTTTTTTCATCGTTAGAAGTAAGCTTCCGTCTACGAAAATCCTCCAATGGCGAATAGCTAGTATATAATATATATATATATGTTAGTATCAAACAGTTCAGTTACCTACTGCAGACAAACCAAATGTGCATCTTGTTCAACGCTTCCGTGAAGCCCCGTGAAGCCGGCTGAGAAGGGTACCGCTTTTCTCTCCCCCTTATCCTCGTCGGACTTGCTTTGTGATGGTGACCCAAAAACATCAACAAAAAATCACATGGTCTCACCAGAAAAAGCGCAGCAAAACACATTATATCACATTAGTATGTATAATATAATAAACTGGGATATTTAATATTAACATTATAGAAATTATATAATATGAAAACGCTTAAAACAACTGATGAATCTGATCGTTCAAAAGCACTTACTCGGTACTGAGGACATCTCTATCCGGTCGGCAATCCTCAGGTTGTCAGCTGCTAAAACGCAGACACATGCCGAAAAAAAAAGGATTCAAACCTGCAATCAGTCACCAATTTGGGTTTGTCTGAAAATAGTGTACCCCTAAACCCAATGGTTTTGCTGATCATTATCCCTATTAAATGGCTATTTCATTGGGAATATACCCTATTTTCAGACAAACCCATTTTAACTTTTAACTGATAGTGTAAACCTCGCAGCCTTGACTAGCGCTCCAAACATCGACTGCCAAAACAAAATTTGGATCGTGACTCTCCGCTTCGTACTAAGTGCTTGGCTTCTTTCGAAAAGCTGCCTGAGATTTGGAAAAATCAAGAACCGAAACACTGCTCAAATAGGGGTATTCCAAATTTTGAGGAACCCCAAAATACCTATTTTTGTGGTAGTTTTATGTAATTCCATGAAATTCTAAGCTACCTTAAAGGAACAACCAACGATGTTTGCGCTCACAGCGCATCCTTTTCAACTCACTGCAAGTTCTATGGCTCCTTCACCACATTCATTAACCTTCCATGGCCCAAAAAACCATGAATTCTGCCACCTTTGGGCAGGTCGGTCATCCCTTAGCCTTTGAAGGTCGCTTCATCACAGTCATCTTCACCTTCTTCTGTGCTTTCTTTGGTGCCGCAGGTCGTTTCATCCCGGCCGCTTTGGGCTTCGACTTCGCCTTCGTTTTGGGCGTCGCCTTTTTGGATGCTTTGGGGAGCTTGGCCCGAGCCTGGTGCTTGAGGCGGTCACCCAGAAAAATGTCAAACATCCATGTGTTTTTTATTTTTAGTCTCATGTCAGGGATAGAACAACAATGAATCTACCAAAACCAGTTGTTCGATGGAAAATAAAAATCAATCATCAATAATCAATAATCAACAAGCAATAATCAATGATATTCATCATGATAAGGATCATTATCATGATCATTATCGTGACCATAATCACCATCACCATCACCATCACCAGCACCATCACCATCACCATCCTTATGGTAAAACAAACGATTCAATCAGTGGGCACCAACACATTAAATAACGCCGCCATCCTGGTGCTGGGGTACCCCAATTTCACGAGATTATTGTCAGTCTCCCCATCATCTAACGGCCATTTACCGGGGTAAATCAAACATTTTGGACATATAGTCGAAAGATATATATATATAGAACATGCATTTAACAGTATGTTTCGTAGTATTCTTCTTTTCTTATCTATTTTCAGTGGAACTACTAGATTTACTTACTATTCAACAACAGATGTGCCAGAATGCCCAAAAATGGGCCCTGCCTTCTTCACAAGGTCCAACGCGGTCTTCTCCGAAGCTTCGCACTCCTTAAGCTTCTGCTTGGCAGTTTCCACCTCTTTCTTCCTCTCCACCAGCTGAGCTTCAGCTGCATCCACTTCCTGCGGCTTCAGCTATGGGTGCCCCAAGGACTAGAGCAGAAACTTAAATACTACTTTGACAAATAACATAGCGGTAAATAACGTATCTCTCTTTTTTTGAGGTTACAATGTACATATATATATATGTATGTATGTATATATATATATATCATATAATATAGGTATATATATACATATTATACTAGTAGTAGTCATTCAAACAGGGAGAATGATTCTTCGACAGTACCCTATATTCAAACAAAGCTATGATACGCTATGTTGATTTCTTTTGAAGCATAACCAAAATTCAGGCGATTACTCACCACCAGTCCCATATTGGCAATACCTATCCCATTGATTCCGGTAAATCCACATAAAATTCCCATAGAACCCCTATTACCCTCTGGTAAATTAACATAGACCCTGGCAAATAGGGATTGGAAGACTAGTTTCCATTAACAATTGATGACTTTCAGGGTCTATGTTTATTTACCAGAGGGTAAATCCCCATGAAATCCCGGTCCTTCTGCACTTTCTGCCGCTCCAGCGCCTTCCTTTCTTCCTTCGTCAGCTCCCTGTTCAGCTCCTTCCGGGTCTCCTGGCACAGCGCAGCCCAATCGCCCAGGACCTCTGCAGCGAAGTTGTGCTCCGGAGGACCAGTGACGTAGCTCCAGCTATTGTTCTCAATCAGCTGCAGGAAGGACTCAATGAAGTCCTACAAGCTGATGCCACAGGTGGAAACCTTCGCCCAGTTGCGTTGATAACTCCAATTTCACTTGGGTTTATAGTTAGTAGAAATGAGGGTTATTAACCAACTTCTAACTGGGGGGCAGCAAGTTGTAAAGACATGGATGGATGAAACGGAAAGCATATGGGACATGATACTTTAATTATCAAATATGATTCAATTATGATTGCAATTTGCTTAGAACATTTCACGATTCCATTTCAAATTCAAGACGGGAATAGAACAAAAAAATACAAAAAAAACATTCATCTCTATATAATATACATATTCAACAGATTCTTAAAGCGTCTGAAACCTTCAACAAACCAAGCGACATCTTCCCAGGTCCCCCAGCTCCTGCGTCTCGGTCTTGTCTCTCAGCCCTTGCTGGACCTCTGCTGCAAGATCCAGAAAGGCCCTTTTCAGCTCGGCGTAGAGACTCTTCCAGTCAAATCCAGGAGCAGCCATGATCCCGCCATCACAAATACAATCCTCGGAGCTGGGGAAGCACAAACCGGGAAAGCCTGGGAAGCTAGGCGTAAAGCGTAAAAAACCTTCATAAATGTGACTTGAGTTATTACGCTTACGTGGTAAATATATGTAAATAGTAATATAAGAATATATAAGACAGAATATATGTCATGTATAAGTCTCACATAAAAAAGCATTGAGAACTACTAATAAGCGTATGGCTATAATCGCCCAGAATCAATGACTCCCGCAACGAGCTCTGCCCTGGCCAGAGGCTCCTTCACGATGGTTGCTTGAGTCAGGGCACTCTCATGAAGAGAGTAGGTGGGACCCCTGATTCGACTGAACCAACCTCCATGTTTGCGTCCTTCTCGACCCACCGCCTTTTCATACTTCTCAAGATACTTTTGGGCGTCTTCCAATGTGGCGCCGGGCTGCAAATTCGCCACCATCTGGAAAGTGATCCGGGCTATCTGAGCCGCTGACAATCGTACCTCTACAGCCTACTATACTGCCTAGTGGATTGGGGTTCATGTCCATTTCCTGGGATTCACGTGGCCATCATAAGCGGTATCAGCCCGAACAAATCAACTTATGTTCATCTCTCCCTTAGCAGGGCATCAACTCTTTGAACCTGCTGAGCCAGCGTCATCACAAGGAGGCTTTGACTTTGGCATGGGTGTTTCCCAATTTCGGGGACCCCAAGACCATCCAAAACCCTTGGGGCCCTTGGGTGGTGCCCAGCCCCTCCCAAGAAACAAAAAAAAGATCTGACCTGGGTCAAAGAAGTCACCACCTGTCTGCCTCAATTAATGTGTAGCCCGCGCCAGAAGAGTGGGCCTGACTTTAGCAGCTGGTGCATCGCTTTGTGGATCCTCTCAAGTTCTTTTTTTCGATCTAACAAGAATGACTTTAATTCCAGGAATTTAAAAATTGTATAACACCACAAACGATGCGAATCTTAGCCCAAGTTCTTCAAACTTTTACCACTTTTTCATGAATTGGTGGTCACTCAGAGTACCAGCCGCTGCGACCAAAACACCAGGAGGTCTTCCGTCTTGTTTCGCCCACCGGCCTACGGGCAACCACTGAAGCCAACACCGGAACTCATTTTTCCAGTACAGTGGAATTTCTTAAAATGGGACCACTTGAACCATTGGTTTTCTCCTTTAAACATGAAAAAATTGGGGTGATAACTTGGGGTCCTGCCAGTTGAAGAAACCTCCAAATTACCATTTGGAATTGCGCTGCGCAGTGTTCAAATCCCGAAATGTGCTCCCTTGATACTGGTTGACTAATACGACTTTCCACAAAGGATGATTTTAGTCCCCAATCTATTGGATATAGTATTATAAATTATAACCAAATATAATCATTAGCCAAGAGGGGTTTTGAACACTCTTCGGGTGGTGACTCACAAGCGTTGAAGCAGGGTGCATGCGCCAGTGGGTAAATTGCTCTTTGGTCTTGCGTGGATGTTTGCGAAAATCACAAAGTATTTTTCGCAACCTCCGGATAGATAGAAAATTTGGAAAACTTCAAAATTCTGGAGGAAACATCATCTAGTCATCTACAACATTCTGGAAATTTTATTCTATCTTTCTGGGGACCCATGTATACCGTGTGCAGTAAGATCAAATAAGATTAGTAAATCTTGAGATGGGTACATCGTCGCATCGTGCAGGATCTCAGAATTGGGTGACACCAAACGCAGACTCAACGGTGGGTGGATCCAACATCTTCGGACAAGCGATAAATCAGCAACACATGGTCAAAGTACGTCAAAATACTATGGCAAAGTATTGGGGACAAGAATATGACAACATACTTTGTGGACAAACATGGACAAACCATTTCTTTGCTTCAATCATTTGAGCACGACAAAGAACCACATAGCTGGACCGGAAAAAAACCTGAGCCATCCTGAGCCCCAGGCAGACATGAATCCACTGGACACGCTGAGTTTTGCCGCACTGTCGATGTTTCATGAAGATCTTTGCTGCGTGACGCTTGTTGGTGTATAGTGTTTAATGCCATCTTTAATGTTTCATGACTATTAACCACCATTAACCATCACTATTAACACTGACGGTAGGACGGTGAATCACCTCGTTCCGCGGATTGGCCAAATTCGATGTTCTTTGGACCTGGCAGCCTCCAGATTTCTATATGGAGGTTCCCATGAATTGGGGGTTGTCCCAATTGAAATCCTATGGTTTATAGTGGAAAATCGGAAAATCCATTTATAATTTGATTTCGGGGTAGCCCCATGTTTCAATGGATTGGTTTGTTGGGGGAAGTCTACAGGAAACCCATGGGTTTTTACCATCAAATATAGGGGTTTCTTGTAAATTTTCCCGTCATCCAATTCTGTGAATGTTAGAAAACCTCCAGATATTCATGGACTTCATAGCCCCTATGGCCGCTCCGGAGCCAAGTCAGACAAGTCGGTGAGTAAAACCTGGCCCCCCATTTGGGGGCACCAATGGAATGACCAAGGAAAATTATCAAATTGGGATTGTTTAGTAATTTCGGTTCCAGTCCATTTCTGGGGCATTGAGTTAAGAATCGAGCCCTATTGCCATGCGTACGCTGTTCATTCATAGCCGATGCCAGTGAAATGTACAGAATTTCAAGCCATGTTTACCCACAGAAAACCGAAGGTTCTCTGACCTTTCACAAGGTCCTGTCCCACATCAAAGTCCCTGCCTGCTGACGCATGCTGACACATGCTGACACATGCTGACACACTTTTTCCAAAGCCTCTGGCAGCCTCTGGTGAATATATTCTGATTGTTGGTTGTTCTCCAAATATGTAAAAAAAACACATTAAATTATCATTCTTATCATAGTTGGCTTGGAAGGGTACAAAATATCGCCAGCATACTTCAGTATACCATCCTAAAAGGTGATATGTGATGATTTCAATTTTGACGGGGATCAAGCACATAAAATATAAACATATATCATATGTACCGTGGTTTTAACTTGATCCCCATAGAAATATATGATGATATGATAAAACTTTCATAGAATATAGAACCATCAACCAGTCTTAGTTTCAAACCGACTAGGCATCTCTGCGACTCACATTCTGCGAGTCGAGATGGGCGAACTTTGCGCCCGATGGGCCCGTTGGGCTGTGCTTGCCAAGGTCAATGGGCAACCAATGCAGTTCAATGGGCTTTTAGCAAAACATGCAATATCCTGGAATTTCATCAATTGTTTATGGCAAAAACTGTAGTCTTTGGTATAAGTTGGGTTGCTATCAGTGTCCCCCAATCAAATGCAAACACAGAATTATGGCAAATGTGCAAGAATTGGTGCAAAAATGAACTGATCATGAAGCATTTGCCATTTACAAGCATAGTAGGATTTAGAATAAAACACCATACATGACAACGAATCCTAGCAGCAAGCTGCTTGCTCATGGCTTGAAACGCCACATGCAAGTGCGTGCAAGAATGTTCCTCGACCCTCAAGCCATAAACACCGGGTCTTCATCCAGAAGAGCCGGTTGTGTCTTTTTCTCATTTTTTTGTGGTGGTTTCACCTTGAAAAAACAATGAGTTACTGGGAACAGCAACATATTTGAAACAAGGAACAAACTCCCTATTCTTATGGCTATATGGACGGTCGAGCTTCCTGCAAAGGAGACATCAGCTGTCGTTCTCAGTCCATAGCTTGCTGCGCATCAAATGTGGCCTTCCCATCAGGACCGCATGATTGCTCTGAGCAGTGACGAAAACAAGGCTATTTCATGCATATTGTGGCCTAAACACGACGACAATTTGCAAGTATTATTATATATACAGAACCAATTTTGTTTAGGTATGTTAAGGTCTAAATTGCTTTCTTGACAAGAGTAACTAAGTTGTGAAGCACATTGCTTACATGCATCACCGCAAACACATGCATAAACTGCGCGTCACTGCGTCGGGTCAAGATTGGGAACCCCAAACTTGGATGCTTCACATGATCCTCCCACGTCCAAAAGGTGAACACACGGCGCCTGCCACCACAGCCGAACGCATTCGCGCAGTGAGGAGGGATGGTAGAGCCTTCCAGCCCGTGGTTTCGGAGTACATCTCCACCTTGCTCTGCGCCTTCAGCGACGTTTTGTCCGTGGCTCATGTTGTTGTTGTTGTTGTTGTGGTGCTCGAGCCATGGATTACTGTTCATTGATGTTCATTGGGAGTATAAACACCAAGTTTCTTGATTTGAAGAGGAATAAAACTGCCACTAAAATGAATATGTAGCAAGCAGCCAATGAAGATTTAAGAAACAAAATTTGGGTGGATACAGCAAGCGACCCATATTTATGTGTGAAGATGTGGGTATGACTGGTTCAATGGCGGCTGGTCATGTTTTGTGAACCCAAACCCATCCACCTTTTGATCGGCGACCGGTCCCTGGCCCCAGAAACAACGAAAGTCCGACATGATTTGGAAACCACCAAGCATGTTGGAAGCTTGTCGCAAACCAACACTGTAACTATTGTGGTTTGTCTCCATATTTTATGTGGTTCAAATCTTGTTTTTGGATAGTTAAAACATGTCAAACTGGTGTTTGAACCCAGCATTTTGATGCATTTTGGTGATATTTAGCTTCTGAAATTCATCCCCTTTTTCTGGTGGTCAAACAAATCAAGCACCTAATTTTTTTTCCGTGTGCGCCTCTGATGTGATGCCTTTGCCACCCACAATCACCGCACCATCCTGAGGCTCCGTGGCTCTGTTGCGTCTAAGATTTATTAAACATCCGTGGTGAATTTCCATGTTCGGTAGTTAATGTTTGGATCCAGAAAATATAAGACAATCATCCGTAATCAGCATGAAGTACAGTATCTGAAACCATCAATTTTTCAATCCATTTTCGGGGATTGACGATCTTGATCCATCAAGACCCAAATCTAAAGAAAAATCGGCTATTGGAATGATGTTTCCCAACAAGAACATATCATGCCATTGCAAAATTGGGGTTGATCATGACATCATATGACATCATCGTGAGGCTTCCGGACACTACTGCAGTACCCATTGATGTGGTCAACAAGGGTTCAAAACCATTCAAAACCCATTCCCGCACTGCCACATCCTTCAAAAAACGAATCAAAACTCTCTGGTGCCCTCCCAGGGGCCTGGAAGGTGCAGGCTGACATCTGCTGCCGCGCAGACAACATTGGAGGTAAGGGACTCCAGGAAGGCCCTCCGGACCTCAGTTTTTTATACCCAGGGACTAAGTTGGGGATTTCTTAGGATTTCTTAGGATTTCTTAGATTTCCATGGTTGAACATCAGGAAATGTAGAAAATTCTTCTTTGAAAATCTTTAAAAATTGCTTTTAGAGCCGTTCCTTTGGATCCAAAAGTGTCTTTCTGGGTTTGCCTTGGACATCACAGGACGACCCCTCAGCTGGGCTCCACACAATCCAGGATAGGGTGACTCCTGCAGCCCAGGCGGGTGTCTAATCTTAAAATATCTAAGCAATATCTGAAAATATCTTAACATATCTTAAACTATCTTAACTTAACATATCTAACACTCAGTAGTTTCAGTATGATTTCAGCTATGAAATACATTGAACTATACAGACAGTCGACAGTCGACTGCTGGTTACCATGGATCATCGCCGCCTGGGACCGCCGACGGCGTTTCTTTCCCAACGACTCGGGGGTCCGTGGAAGTCCTATTGGTATGCCCGGCATGCCATGCTGATGGTTTTTTCTCATTTTCTTACAAAGGAAACACCTTTGGCCGTGGCACTATTGGGCACTATCCACTTTTTTCTGTGGTTGGCTGTGGCAGTATCCACTTGGTGTTGTTGCAGTATCCACTTTTCGTGGTGGCAGGTCAGGTGTTTTGGTCCATGTGGTGTGGCAGGTGCCGCTTTAGGGGCTATATTGAAGCCATATCATATCCCGTGACAATTTCTCAACAGAGGATCATGCTAGAGCAAACAGCTAAGTATAGATGTTCCGTGTAAGTCTACCAGCTTCAAGTTTCTATCTATCTATACTCATGAAGTCTGTTCCAGTCCCCAACCGCGGTCTTCTTACTTTCACATCACTGCTAAGTGACAGCGAACGATGTCAAGCTATTTGGAGAGGCTTCTTTCTACCCAGGGACTATGACTATCTTCGGAACGTCCACTAGATAAGCCACTCTGGAGGCCCCACCGTAGGCTCCTCACGTTTCAAATTGGCCCGTTCCGCAAAGGTTAGAGCTTGACCGCTCAGCCCAAGTCCTGTGCCATCTTCCAAGCGCAGTTCAGCTGGAAAAAGGTGTTGTTTACAGTCACCAAAATGTGACATTGAGCAACCCCTGGGATCTTTCGTTGATTTCCCCTAGGCCCCAGGCCATCATTCTGAGTTCGTTGCGAGGATCATCTTGCTCCCCAAAAAGTCCATGTTCAAGGCTGTCATCACCCTGCCTCCGAAACTAAAGACTTCGTCTCCAGATGCCTCCAAGGCTGTTGGGGATGGAACAAGGAGCGAAAATCGGTGGATTGAGATTCAAATAGATTGAAATAGAAAAGGGAGATGGAACTTGACACAACTTCCAAGCTTCCAAGCTTGTCTGTAAATGTTGGAAAAAGTCACACACATCAAACATTCCCCAGTTGTGGATGGCCTCAGGTTGGGAGTTCAACATCCCAAAAACCCGGTGGTGTTTCCACATGTTCAACAGCCATCTCAATAACTTTTTTTTAAACCAGGGACGGCCCCTGGAAAGAGGAACAAAAGATATTTTTTAGCCACTTGTGGGTTGTTCCCAATATCGAGTGGAGAGCAACCACAGCTTCGTAGTTGTCCGGGTTTCTCCCTCTATAGCTTGCCTATAGCCCCAGTTACTTACCAATTCTACTAATCCCTAATTAAGGCTCAAAATGTCTCTATGTTGGAATCATTTTGGTTGCTTTACCTCACTCGCTGCAATTTTATTTGTTACACACCGGACCATTTCTTGGTTGTCAAAAAGGTGGTGTCCCATAGATAGCTGTAGGAGTAACTAGGTTTATAATAGTTTATAAGTTACAAGTTGGATGTATCCTAGATATAATTAGATATATCTAGAAATATATATATCATATATATATATATACATATCAACCAACAAACATAACTACAGGGGGCACCACATCCCAATCCCCCCCAGGGCCTTCAACACCGGCACTGAACCGCAGAGCGGCGAGCGTAAGGCGGGCAACAAATGCCACGTATCCGCCTGGGCCCCCCCTGTAGTGATGACATCAAAGTAGCTGAGATTTATGGGTACATGGACTGTCGACACGCAGGGAAAAACCTTGAAGAAAAAAAAAAACCTTGCACAGAATGGGAAACCACAGCCTCATGCGGCACTGGATTTTCACCGTCCTTCAGATGGTGATTTGGGTGTTGAATCCACAGCCTGAATTTTGAAGGCTCACTTTAAGCATCTCAGGTGAAGGTAATGTTCATATCAAGTGCTTTTTAATTCAGCACATGTCGAGAGTATTTCCTGCAAAAAGCGGTTGCTTTCACTCAAAGTGACCAGCCATTTGTGGGTCACTAAATGTCCCTCTGTGAGGAATATTTGATCGAACTTGGGGATCTTGCCAATATCAAGAGATAGATCACCAACAATCAAAATGGTTATACAATATATATATATATACATAGATAGATAGATAGATAGATAGATAGATGAGATGATTAGGTTTTTATTAGATTAGATTAGATCAGATCAGATTAGATTAGATAGATAGATCAGATCAGATCAGATCAGGCCAGATCAGATCAGATCAGATAAGATCAGATAGATAGATAGATAGATAGATAGATAAGAGAGAAGGTAAACTAAGATAAGATAAAATAAGATTAGATTAGATAGGTAGATAGATAGATAGATAGATAGATCAATATTCCCTTGGCTATGATAGGTATTAATATATATATATATATACATACCGTATCTGTAATTTATACAGATCGATATACTGTATGTCCTTTGTGTTCCATCAAATGCATCCTGCCATGTTCAGACCGTTCCAGTTCCACATCCCACCTGCACATTGTAGATCTCCATCGAGGCTGCAGCTCCCGTCTGTCCAGATGCGCAGCCAGGGGATGCAGAGACAATGTAAAGATCTCTGCATGGCATTCCCAGCCCGACAAGTAAAAAGATAGAAAAGTAAAATTCAACCAAAGTAATGACATATCAATTGTTTTTTCCATATTTTTTTGATTCTTCTCAGGGTACTATAATTTGCAATATATATATATAATTATATATATATAATTATATATATATGGGTAAATTATAATATTCCACTAACCTGAATTAAGGCCATATGGGGATGATTTACCTTATTGACCATGGTTCCACTAAGGTCGCAGTGAGGTCGTTATAATTTACCCAGATATATGTTCAACAGGCCGTTGAAGTTTCTTTGGAGCCCATGCCGTGCCACCATTCATTTAAGTCTGTCTCCTTACAAAAAGGGGACCCCCGACTTCGATGCTTTGGCCATCTTTGGCCACTCATTTACCATTAGTGGCCATTTTCGGAAACAAAGCCATCTCATATCATATCAGTACTGTATATGGTTGGTAATTAATATCCCATCATATCATATCCACATCAAATTGGTGTGGATTATACCGTTACACCATGTTATGCCCAATTTTTAAGTTGCAATCCCCACTTGATTCATCCAATTTTCAGTCAGTATGTAACCCATTTATAACCAGTACATAACGATTATCATTTACAAGTCATGCATGCTTCTTAGTATCCACAAAAATACAGAAAAGTGAATGATCACGATTTCAGTAATGTGGGGAACAAATAAAAACAACACCCATTTGGGAATGGTTTATACCACCTATACTTAGGATATTAGGGATGTATTTGTTGTCTTTTTGGGCACAACCATATCTGGTTGGTGGTTTCAACCCCTCTGAAAAATATTAGTCGATGGGAAGGATTCTCCTATATACTATGGAAAATCAAATTTTGTTCCAAAGCACCAATCAGGTACATCTATGATAGTGAACAATCATTCTTACCACTTTTTTTTAATGGGGATATCATTTGGATAGTGAACCATTGAACCATTGGGAATTTTGATAAATTAAAAATATCCCAATGATCCAATGGTGTTGGTTTTCATCGTGGACCTCCGTCAACTCGCCACTAAAGACAATGATCATATCGTCCCGCGCTGCTGCTGAACAGGCCTTAGAAAATCTTTGGAAATCCAGGAATTCGGTGGATTTTGATATGGATTATAAGTATACCATCTGGTTATTTAACAGTTCGCCATGGAAAATCACCATTTTTAAAAGGTAAACCATCTATAAATGGGCCATTTTCCATGGCTATGTTAAATAACCAGAGGGTACGTTTGTTTACTTGACTTTAATGGATTTTTGAATGAATTCATGATGATTTATCATGATTTCCCCATATAATGAACATGTAATTCTTCATTTATGGAACTGTTTTTTTTTCATGCTTTATCCCCAATCTGTGGCCATTAAACAATCTAGGCAAAAGGGTTGACCACTGACATAAGTTCTGCAAAATCTTAAATCAGCCTATTTGGGATCAATGATTGCCCGTATATATAGTCATTGCGAGTGAGCTTGTCCAGAGAGTGTGAGATCATTTTATCATTGTGCATAATTTACCCAAACATACTTTTGAAAAACAATGTAGGTGTGGCTTGGGGTGTTGATACTTTGACCCACACCAAAGTCGCAGACTCCTCTTGCAAGCACCCAACCGCAGCTATCAAAATTTTGCAGTTGCTGGGAAAATCACATATCTGGGCTTCTGCATTGCAGCCACTGCCTGCGCATGTTGCAACTCGCCACACATTTCGAGGAATTTGGAGGATAGTCTGCAGAATCTATCAATCTATCTGTCTATATGTATATATATATATGTATGTATTTATGTATGTATGTATGTATGTATGTAGGTATGTACGTACGTACATTACATCTGTATGATTCTGTGTGGCCTTCTCTTGTCCAATCTATTCTCGGGGCATCGACACAACTGGCGGCAGTGTCTGCAAAAAGGAGACCAAAGAACATTCACACAGTACTTTTCATGATGTTGACCCTCTGGTAAATTAACATAGACCCTGAAAATGACCATTCGTTAGGGGAAACTGGTCTTCCAACCCCTATCTGTCAGGGTCTATGTCACTGGAGGCTACATCTTCAAAAAACATGGGAACGTTCGGAACGACTATGACTGGTTGGTGGTTTCAACCCCTCCGAAAAATCTGAGTTCGTCAATGGGAAGGATTATTCCCAATATATATTATGGAAAAATGTTCCAAACCACCAAGCAGTTGTTGTATCTTTACCAGAGATTTACCATTGAAATAGCCATTTTTACTGGGGAATATGATCAATCATCCACTTCATCCTGCAGATACCCTGAGACTTTCAGCTTGCCGCGCGGGCCGCGCCTGCCATCGGCCCGTGCTGGGATCAAACCGCTCCACAGATCCTGATCCAAATCGGCCAAGTTGATCCCGTGGATGTGAATAGGTCAAGGGAATCCCCTCCATACAAATCCAATATGTTTTCCATTGTTTTCCTAAGGGAATCACATGAGTTCAAATTAGTTTATATGAGCTATACATTGTTTTTGTTGACCACATTTTACCACTATATCTTGATGACATTGAAAAAAGAAAAACAACTTCCCGAGTTTGAGGCAGGACCAGTAAAAAGGATGATATGGTCATGGTAAACAATATGTAAACATCGGGATACGTCGTGACCAGGCTAAGGGCAGAGCTTAACGAACTGAAGCCGTCATTCCCGCCCAAGACGTAGAGCTGTTCCTGGAACGGACAGATTTTTTGTGCCTTTGTGCCTGGGGTGCAACGAAAAAATGCTGCTGATTCCAGAAAACAAGTTCCTTCAACACTGGAAATCCATCAATTTTGCCGCAAAAAAAGGATCTACAAATGATGGATCTTCCATATCCAAAATTACTGGAGTCTCCAAAATTACCATGTGGCTTTGTTGGTCCATTTTTTAGGTGCCCTAAAAAAAAACACTGGTTTACCATAATAGTGCGGGTCCGGGTGCAGCATTCTCAGTGCAATCAGGAGCGGAGCGCATCTAAAAGGGCTGTTGTTGAAACTCAATTCCTACTTCAATTGCCATCACCCATCACTTAACCCTTACTTGTTTATAGGGAGTAATGTGGAAGTGAGTCGCAACTGAACACACACACACACAAACTTGCATGATTGAATACAAACAACTTGACCAGTAAAGAGTAGATCATATATATAGTTTGCCTTCAACTTGTGCCAGTCGCATTTTGAGTATCAAATCTCTGGGTGATACTCAAAATTTGATCCCAGCCATCCCGGATATCTTTTTTGAGTTGGCCTGACATGCCGTTGCCGCAGCCCTGATTCTACCAATGGAAGTCGGTGGCATTGTCTCCTCAGGCTGCCATGATAAGCTACTTGGTGCTTCATTCAACCCCTCTGAAAAATGATGGGGTTCGTCAGTTGGGATGATGAAATTCCCAATATTATGGAAACATAATCCAAATGTTCCAACCACCAACCAGTAAGTGTCTGTGGGCATGTAGAGGTTGGTGTGACGGGTCAAAAAAACAGAAGACCCATGGCTTCCCCATCGGAAAAGGTTCACCCTGAGGGAAAAACTGTTGGGCCGGGGATGAGGTGTTGACGTCAACACCAAAAACGATATTTTTGGGGGACTGACCATCCATTCTTGAGAGCCATACTGAGCCATACCCAAATTTTGACACATCTCGAAAAGAACAAACAAATGCATCCGAACTGTTCCAGGATGACAATTCAGAACTGTTCCACCAACTGTTTGCCACCCCAAGCGAACCGCGCCGCCCAACCATCACGCGTGCCCCGGGGCCCTGTCCCATGTCTGAGAACCACGAGGGCAAAAACGCTGAACGTCTCGCAATGCAACTCCTGAAACTTCACCTCCAATCCTGAGACGCCCCAGTTGGGAGATGTTTTTGGCTTTCTAGTGGGAATATCTCGATGGTTTACTATATTTATAATTATATGTTTATATATACAATGTTTTAAATGGATGAAATCTACACAAGTCATCATGTAATATCACGGATCTATATAGATAATTGCTGTTTCGAGCCAATGGTTATTCAGCAGTTGTGAGGTACAGTACAGCGAGATCGTCGTCATACACATATCGAGGTGGATGATGGGGTGGTTCTCAAGGGTCTGTAAACTGCTAAAATAAAACATATATGATAACATATGGATACATATGGAGGTTTCCTGAAATGGGGATACCCCCAGTTATCATCCATTTAGGTTATTTTCCATAAAATAAACTATCCAATCTATGCAGCTATTATTGGGTCTTGGGTACCCCATTTATGGAACCCCCCACATCCGGGCGAACTAAGAACCCGGCACGTAAAGATATCCGGCAAATGCTGCCGCGCAAGCGCCGTGTCTTGCTGTATTGATGGGAGGCCTGAATTTCAGGGCTAGATCAGATTGGCATGTTGCGGTGCGTCGCAGCGTCCATGCGAACCACTCCTCTTGAAGCATCCAAAATTGAATCACTCTGCCAAATCAAACTTATCTGCATAAGTTAAACTTTAATGATTCACTGACTGGATAAGTTCAGCCATAAGAGCGCACATTTTTTTTGGCCCAGTTTTCAGGGGGTCCAATTATCATCAATTCTCCCCAGCTGAGGCGCTGGCAGCTTCTCCCAGGAACCATCAAGAGGATCAAAGCGCTCCACCGCAGACAGCGGTGCAAAAGTATCATCCAAACCTGGCGCCGTGGATCCGTGGCTGGGGTCTGGAGTCTGGAGGTTTCCGTTTTGTCATGGGGGTACCCCAAGCTCGCTGGATGGTTTTGAAGGGAAAATGCTATTAAAATGCTATTAAAATGGATGATTTAGCGGATTGTCCATGGTTTTTTTTCGGATTTTCCGTGAAATAAACCGGCCGGCCTGCTGGGGTATACCCCATTTATGGAACCTCCCCCCAAAAAAATATTTGGATGGGATGGGTCATGCTGAGGGGAACCCAAGAAATCCCAAGAATGGAATGGGTTAAAACACGTTAAAACTAATGGATCAACATCTGCAGTCTGAGATTTTGACTCATAGCCATAGATTGAAGGTCAGTCTTCTTGGAATTTGGCCTCTTTTGAACGCTTACAAAATCTTACAAATAAACTGTCTCATGGCTAATTCACCCACAAAAGACACGAAGACACCAACCTCAAGCCACCTCCAAACATCAAGTCTGCACTGGTTGGTTTCTCCTTTTCCAAATCCTACGACACCCACACTACAGCTGGGTCACATCAGTTCATAGAGTCTTTGGCCCTTGGCCCTCAACAGGTCATGGTCTCAACTTCCACTGGGCCCTGCTCCCAGTGATTTCATAGGGCCTCCAACCACATAGAGACGCTCACGTTGCAATTCGTGGATCAATTTTCCAATGGCACCCCTCAAAGCCTCGTAGCAGTTTGCAGCGGAGCCCCAGTTTGTCACTGGAGAATTATAAGATTACCATTGCAACTTATCCAGCTATATGAAGGCCAAACAAATCTGGTTCAATGCTGGGAATTAGTTTTTCTATGCATGGACCAGGGTAGTTATACTCTGTTTGCATTCATGGTACATTGCTCAGTCACCCTCCTGTTTTTGGCTGGCGCATGGTAGTTCACTCCAAAATGCAGGTAATCTACGATTTGTTAAATCCCTGCCTAACAACTGTCATATTTAATTAACTCTCCCTGTTTTCAACACCCTGACACCCTAATCATGAAGACCCCTCCGAAAGCCTTTTTTTTGATGCTGGATCTGATCATTCGGGATCATTGGGGGGTCCAATGGACCAATCAATCAGTGTGATCGCTGAAACGAACACTTTCCTGGGATACTGTTGGGCTTACTAGTTTTGAACATACACCACAGGACCACAAGCCATAGGTGATAACTTAGTTATGAGTTATGACTGAGTGGTATGATCCAGACTTTTTTTTAGAATTAATTGATGTCTCCTCTGAATCAAACGCGCTGATGGTTTTGTTGACATGTTTTTCCATGTGGGTGGATGTCAACTCCATTCACCGTCCACAATTGGATCTAAGAATTAACCAATGTTGGATTTTCTTGACATTTAGGACTTCCCAATTACCAATGAAGATCATCTAATCTCAACAAATGGATGGGACAATTGACAGGAGACCCATGGTTTTGACCCTCAAATTTTCCAGGGAGTCCTGTTGATTTTATGCACCTTGGAGCAAGTGGACAGCCGTCCCGCTGTCATTGGCGCGTCCGCTAGGGAGCAAACCTCTGCCGATTTTTTTTGCGGTTGCGATCTCGTGAGTGCTAGGAGAGTGAAGGTTCCTAGCCTGCATTTACCATCGATTTTCGCATGATTTCGAATTGCAAGATGGCCGTCTTATATTATTGGGGACCATTCTTTGGCTTTCAAACTTCGAGTTGGGTCACCACAATCAACCACACACACTGAACATCTCTGCTTTTTGTGAAGGTTATATCAGTTATATCCTCTATTTCCGAGCCAATCCTAGTGCTGAGGGTCACTTCACCTTGGCATGTAATTCAAAGAGGCTGACCAACAGACGTTGATTTTCCCAAATAGCCTGTCACTGACACCACATCTTGGGGGCGACTTTTGTTTGGATTAATACGAAATAAGTTTGCCAAATTTTCGGCAACACAAATCATGATCGCTGTGGCTTCAATCATGTTCAATCCTTGAATTCTGAAAACTGTCAAGTCCTAGGTCCTAGGTCCGCGTCCCAATGGCCGTCCCAAGTCCCCTTCCAGTTTTCGGCGAGAGACCGCCAATGCCAGATTCGTTTCAATCGCCGTTGCCTACGATTTGGTGATTGATCCCTTCCGCCTATCGCCACCCAGTGAAATGTATTGGATAGAAAAAAATGGCGTGATAGGGTTACTTTGTAAATTACCCTCTGGTTATGACTAACAGTTTGCCATTGAAAATCACCGTTTTTAATAGGTAAACCATCTATAAAGGGGCCATTTTCCATGGCTATGTTAAATAACCAGAGGGTATATTGAATTGATGATAGAACTTGTTCATCTTTAGGCAGACTCGTAAAGGTGCGAGACAACCGATGAGGAAAGGAAAAAGGGGGCTGCAAAGTCAATCTTGACCCGCATTTCGGGGGGTCACGTCACAACATTTACCGCAAAACAACACTAGCAGTAGCGGCAACAACAAAACACATATAAACAAATCGCATCCACAAAACATGTTTCCAGAATATTCCAGACCCTGAGACTAGACTATTATGGGATGGTGATTTAGCTTGTTGAGTATTGACCCAGAACTCTTTGCCTAGTGGCACTGCTGAAGCAATTGACAACGGCGCCTGACCATTGCGTTCTTGCTTCAGCAAGTCTGCCAGTATCGCATGCGGTGCAAAGGCACCATAACCTGTGAGTCGAGCACAGGTTAAGGGGCAGCAATGCTTTTTGGTTGGTTGATAGCATTGATAGCATTGATAGCCATGAACAAAGTGGATGATCGTATGGGAATTCCCAGTGAACCAATAACGATAACCATCCATAACCCCACTAATTTAGTATCATTTAATCATATCAACCGTCATTATCAATCATATTCAACTATACATCCCAATGTTTGCCCATCTTTCAAATATATTCAAACATATTCAAGTTTAATCATCAAACACCAGGTTTTTTGGGCCCAGCTGGCTTCCTCAACATGGCAGTCCCGCCTAGGTGGACCATGGGGCAATCTGCGATGGGACCGGGCTATTCCCGGGCGGGGCGTTTTGCAACTCGCCGGAAGCAACAGGTGCATCGAAGTGTTTCCAGACGCACGGGACTCACGGGACCCAATGTTTGGTCGAAATTCTGAATGGGGCTGAGGCAAAAAAGCCCAAAAAATCCCAAAAAAAACCCAAAAACCTGTTTTTAGCTGCACAAAAAAATATCATCATACGGTTAATACGGTCTAAGGAGTATCTGAGTCCGCGTTCGGAACACGTCTGATCTCTGACAAAAATCGAAAGATCCAGCGCCGCACTTTTTCGTCGCTGGGCATGGTTGACCCTGCGAGCAAACTCTCTCCGTTTGGAGAGGATCTTCTGGGCGATTTTCAGATGCCCGCCCTACCTCCAGCTACCTCCAGGCCGTCTTTGTGGACTTTGGGCGCTCCAAGACCTTCCAAAGTTCAGAAACCGTCACCATTAGACTCTAGACAGCCATCAGGGGATCCTTTTGGGCCATATGTGGCACTTCAATCTTGATGGGAAAACAATCTAGTCTAACTCTTGGATGACATTTTGCAATCTCCGAGTTGCAGCTATGGGAATGTAACCAACGTCACAAACGCTGGGTGAAGATTTGAACCATCAACAAAAAGAGAACTGTTGAACTCAGAAAACTGAAGGGATCCTACCTGGTGATGGTTCATCATCGTCATCATCGTCATCATCATCATCATCATCATCATCGTCATCATCATCATCATCATCATCATGATGATCATGATCATGATCATGTTCATATTCTTCTTCAGACTCGTAATCATATTCAAAATATTTCAAAATCATATGCGTATGTAATTTTCATATTTAATATGTATGTTATTTTATTCGTAAAATTGGTCAAAAACCAAGCATACCCAAACATACCCAAAGAACTGCAAGTTTAAGTATTCCAACTTGCAGGGCAGTCTCCCTCTGAGTCTGCAGCGTGTGATCGAGTCCTGCTCAAGCTGGCACTACCTCAAGGATCAGTTGTGGCCCAATGGCCGTGTCCGAAAATGGTGGTTTCACCGTTTCACCAGCCCAGTTATGGCCCGAAAATGTCGGGAAAAAATTGATTCAACTGATTCAACATCTTCTGGGCTAGCGAATATTTGTTCAGATCAACATCTCCGGCAGTTCCGGCAGTGGCTCCTGGTGAACTATCTCCACGATGGGCTAGTGGGTAGGAATAGACTTGGGGCACCAACACCATGGATTACAGTGAATGGTTTGAATCACTAAAAATAGGTAGTTGCCAAGTGATTTTCAGTTGTAATTCAGAGCAAACACATTGTGAGTTCGGCGATCCTTGAATATCGGTCAAATCTCATGCTGCTAGAATCACGATCATACAAATCATGTTAAACCTTCATCATTTTCTGTCAAACTCCCCATGGAGTGTGGATTTAATTGCTTGCGAGTTGAAAGACACCCTCATATGATCTCATCTGTATCCATGTCTGACTGGCTTAATCCGAACAAACAAAAGAACATGTGACCGTTTCTTGAGATGGGGGACGCAACATCCAATTTACTGGCAATGCTGCATGGTTTTCCCTTATCCAATCCACCATTATCAACCATGATTAACCATCATTAACAATCATTAACCCATTAAGTCAACCAGTATTCGTATAGCTTAAGGTTATTTACTTTACCCATTAAACAACCGTTATCAACCCCAGATCTCAGCTTCCCGGCTCGCTCGTGGCCTCTCAGCCTGTTAAGGGGAAATCCATGGGGTTTGCCATGTTTTTGTTGGATAAAGGTTCCGTGCAACCCTGACGTGGCTCCGCGCCGGAATTGCGGAAAGGTTGCGTATTTTTGACATGCCATGTGGGTGGACTTTCAATATGTAGATGTATATGTGATCCATGATCATCATCATCATCACCATCATCATCACCATCATCATCGTCATCACCATCATCATCATAGTCACCATCATCATCATCATCATCATCATCATCATCATATCATCATCATCATCATCATCATCATCACCATCATCATCGTCATCCCTGATGAAAAAAGTTGATGCTACTATCAGATTCAGCATATTTGCCACAGGTGATGGAAGTGTTGTTGATCCCTTATGAAGATATGTTGATGCTATCATCAGATTCAGCATATTTGTCAAAGGGGGTGGTGGAGGATTTGTTGATCACTTATGAAGATAAGTTGATGTTGTTCCTTATTCAACATATTTGTCAGAGGGAGTGGTGGATCTGTTGATCCCTTATGAAGATAAGTTGATGTGATTACCTCATTTAACATATTCGTCGGAGGTGGTGGTGGATTTTTGGCCCCTTTATGAAGATAAGTTGTTGTTATTCCTTATCCAACATAGTTGTCAGAAGGGGGTGGCGGATGTTGATATCTTATGAAGGCAAGTGGGTGTGATTATTCCATTTAACATATTTGTTATAGGGTGTGGTGGATTGCTGATCCCTTATGAAGATGAGTGGATGTGATTAACCCATTCAACATATTTGTCATAGGGGGTGGCGGATTTATGCTCCCTTATGCATATAAGACATATAAGTTGATGGTGTTACCCCATTCCACATGAGTTGACACTGGTGATCATTATGATCATGATGATGAGATCATGATGATGATGATGATGATGATGATAAAGATGATTGTAAGTGAGACCATGATCGTGATCATGATGATGATGATCATGATGATGATGATGATGATGACGGTGACAATGATGATTGTAAGTGTGGAACAACGTCCGGGTTGAACGGAACATGTTTAAGGGGTTTTCAAACTGCAGATTTTATATTCATCCAATTTTTCGATTTGGATTTTATTCTAGTAGATTCAGTGGGTTTTCCTTCTTTTTAATTTGTGTTTCCTTCATCCAATTCCAGGGAATATGCAAAACAGAATTCTTGCGATTCTTGGGGTATATGTTTCTCGTTTATGCGTTCAATATGCTTTAATCATTGTCAACCAAATCAGAGCTTATCTTAGGTAACCTGCATTTTTAAAATGCTGGTGAGTTTCTATCGCCATTGATGGCAAAAAATTGAAGTACAAACTACCCTACGTCAAAGCTTTTCAAGTGAGAAGTGTTCAAAACCCCAAAATCGTGTCCCTTGAAAAACTGATTGCTTGTAGAACGGGATTCCACGTTCACGGATTCTGATATTCCCCATGAAATATTGGTGAGTATAATCCCCGAACGAATCACCAATCAACATTCATCAAGTAGTCATGGTGAACCCCCATAAAACATCATAAAACATCATAAAAACTCAAAAAAAATCATAAGACATCATTAAAAAAATCATAAGACATCATAAAACATCAATAACACCCATATAAAAACCCTTTTCAACCTTTAAAATCATCCACCAACCATCAACCAGCACCCTCTTGGTACAGCTCGCTGCCCGACCCTCGAAGGAGTGGCCGGATAGTAGAACTCGCCCTAGGCTTCGCTGCGGGGCTTCGCCGCTGCGCTGATTTCCTACAATGTTCACGAATCTTCGTCAGATTTCATCCACTATTTTAGAATTACCATCTGCTTATGACATTCACAGTTTGCCATGGAAAGATCCACCATTTTTAAGAACGGTAAACCATCTATTTTTATAGGCCATCTATACCATGGCAAACTGTGAATGTCATAACCGCTGCGGGTATCTCCAGTACGTCTGGATCCAAGGGATTTGAGATAATAATTGTCGGGATTATCCACAAAATCCGATTCGTGAAACGCTGCAGTTTTCGGATCTTGTGTTTACTGAAGTATCATGAATTAGATGATGCCCTCTGGTAAACTAACATAACTATGGAAAATCACCATTTTCAATAGGTAAATCCACTATTTCTATGGCCATTTTCAATAGCTACGTTAAATTACCAGATGATGATCATCATGATGATGAATATTGTTTTCATGATGATGAGGGTATCTCCATGAATCTTGCTGATTTTTCGAATACTTCACGAATCTGGGGCACAAAAAAGGGGTGATTGAATGGGCTGTTTCCCTGAATCCTAACCATCGTTGCAGTGCACAATTCTTGAATACCCCCATCTGTTAACATCTGTTAAGTTTTCCGTTTTTTGGTAAGGGTATGGATTCCCATGCTTTTGGTGGTATCTTAATGCTTGTTTGGTTCTCTTACCACCTCTACTGTGTTGTCTCCTCATCTCTTGTTTTGTCAAGTGACATTTCCTTTTTACGCTAGCAGCATGTGGCAGGAAACCATGGTAGCTATCACTATCTAAAAACATGGAGCAGTCCTACAAAAATGTCCCTGTGAAACCAAAACCTAAAACAAATCCGGAATCTGTTCTTCTCTGGGTCATGTTCTATTGGTGATTTCTTATTTGAAAATTCCCTGCAGCCAAAATTTCAAGTCGTGTGATCTGTTCCCCCTTTACAAAGCAATCATCTTGTGTGAAGCCTGCACAATATGTATACAACGATAAAATCAGACATTACTGTGTATGTGTAAGTATATCATGTACATAGAAACATAGAAGATTGTGTCATTATGTATAAAACAATAGTATATAATAGTATATAATAGGATATAATAGGATATAATAGTATATAATAGGATATAATAGTATATAATAGGATATAATAGTATATAGTAGTATATTTCACTAACCTGAATCGCAGTGAGCCAGGCCTTCTTGGCGGCTTCGCGCAGGTTGGCTTCACTGCTTGGAAGAAGGCCATGACCTGAAGGCTGTTTGATATGCAGTATGTATAATTATCATACATTTATGGATGTGTATACATAATTATACAAATGTGTGTATGATATACCTAATTCTATGGATACATATATATATATATACACATACATATATATATATATATGTGGGCTATGATCTACAGTACCTAATTCTGTGGATTGTGTATGTACATGACACACATCCATGCATGTGTATATATATATAATCACTGTACATGTATCTGGAGTCTAAGTTTATTTGTATTACATGAAATGCATCTCTTTTACAAAATGCACATATTCATATATACATTCAAACATGGAAGTATAGGATATGGACAGAACAAAGACTCACTCAATGTGAGCGATAAACAACCAGGTTTCACATAGACAAACAATATGATCCTAAACGACAAACAGGTATGTATATACCCTCAGGTAAACTAATATATAACCGTAAATCACCATTTTGAACAGGGACATTGACATCATCTATTTCTATGGACCATGGCTTCGAAATAGTTTTTTTTAAGTTTACTGTGGGACAGCTTGACCCGTGGCCATCCCTATCCAGTACTGTCGGACATCCCGCAGTCCCATCCATACCAATCCCAGCCAAGCAGACCCATAGTTGCACCCAAGGGTGGTTGAACAACAGCTCCACTGTTGGCACAGTGTCCCCCCAGCAAAGCAACCTTCTGCCTGGCGATGGCTGCGTGACATTTTACAATACAGCCTCCCCAAGCTTCAAATGGTGTTAAAAATTTTACACGCCCCATTTCTGGTGAAATTTGGGATGGTTTTCTGTGTTCTCTTGGGTTTGCCACTGGGTGCCACTGGTACATTGCCACTTGCTCAAAATTCGATTTCTACGCTGAGATCCAACACACTTTTGGATTGATTGGTGAGTCATGGGCATTCTGGTGCAGATTCAAAAATGATCGCGACCTGACATCATGTTTGGTTTTACAAAAATCTGGGGTGGTTTCAGATCGAAAAATTGTCAATGGATTGGTTTAAGGGAAAATTTACAGGAAACCATAGATTTTCCCATTAAATATGGGGCTTTCCTGTAAAATTTCCCTTAATCCAATCCATTGAAATTGCGGATTCTGGCAGTCCAACCGGGTTTCTATCTATTTCCGGCTCTGACCTCAACTCTCACGGCTTCCCCCTGCCTCGGATTTCGCGGTTGTGAACGCAAGGCAGGACCAATCTAAAATGGATCTTTCGATTTCCACTGTTATTTGTAGTATACAAATAATGAGAGCATTATAGCCTCTGGTAAACGTTTACAGTCTGCGAACTGGAAAATCACCATGCTATCTAGCTGGGTAAATCCACTATAAATGGGGCCATATCCAATAGCTATGTTAAATTACCAGAGGGTAACATTATACATATCATAACACTTATGAACTTCTATCTTGCGCAATCGTTCCACAATCTGCCTTGCGCATTCAACTGGCGTCTCCTCCATCGAACTCAAAATGCGCTTCTGAAGCCTCGACCAAAAAACATCCCTCGAGGATGGTTACCATGTTAATAACTGTCACAACTGAACTGGTCACTCACCAATATTATATTGCATATATATACATGCATATATAACATTATAATAGATTGTATAACTATGTAAAACTGAGAAAAACCATGAACATATCATATGTGTAACTTGGATGTCACCATGCCTTTAACAATTGTCTGTCTGGATTGTACCCCACTCTTGTGAAGTATCGAGAACATATTATATGTATGTATATGCTTTGGCTTTAGGGCACGCAGAATTCATCATTTCAATGCTACAACCGCTGCAAACACTTTTATCATCAACAGAGTCGTTGAGGATATCATCACGCAAATATTAACCATATCCCGCATAATATGCCATTCATCCAAAGCTACAGAAAGGATGCAGGTGTAGCTACTGGGGATCCAAACAGCATCAGGTTTCCTGTCAGGTCAAGCCGGTCGAATGTCTCGAAGTCACGTTGAAAAAAACGTGGAGATGGCGACTTAACAACGCCTTAAAGATTTGTATAGTCTGAACCCAAAGGCTCATGACCTTCAGAATCCACCAAACATTGGATCATACCTATATGGACTTCAGGAAAACCGGCCGGCAAGTCACTTTCTTTTCTTGGGGAGGGGAAGTATATCCATTCCAAGCTCTCAGAACTCATGGGGTTTGGAAACACAACTTGTTGCTCAAGGTTTGATGATCCAACGCATCACAGGCGATTGGAACTCTCTGGCTGGTCATGTTTCATGGTTTCAACGGCAATCAGCAGTACTTACTGGTTGGTTGAGAACGGGATTCCACTCATGGATTATGATATGCTCCAATACATTGGTTGGTATAATCCCAAACTAATCATCAACCAACAGGGGTGTCTTGCAAGAGAAACCATACATTTGTCAATGGGCACCAGCCTCCAAAACTTTTCTCACCATTTTTTCAACACCAGTAGGGGGTTAGAGTCCGACAAATGCAGCACACTCAAATTTAGGGCTCATCTTCTGGCTATGGTGAATTGTTTGCTATGGAACATGGCCCATCAAGATACAATTGCGATTTCTGCTGATTTACCTATAAAAGATGGTGGTTCACCCTCTGGTAACTTAACATAGCGAACTGGATAATCACCATTTTCAATGGGTAAATCCACTATAAATGGCCATTGTCAATAGCTTTGTTAAATTACCAGAGGGTATCTTCTCTATGAACATTAGGAAAACACAATGTATAACAAACATCGCAGACGTAGATGACTTAGGCTATCCACTGAGCAACAAACCACTGGGAATGATGGTGTAACCGCAACTGGTTTTCATGCCATTTCGGGATGATACCGAACACACAATTTGGTGGAGTCATACTGATACTGAAAACATGATACCATCAATCACTAAATAATGGTATCTAATAATTACTGATTATACCATTTAATCCACAATTCCAGAATCCATTATATTCTACTGTATTCTATCATAATCCAACGGTATCCAAAAAACACACACATGTACATATGTACATATGTACAAATACATGTAGAAGCTTCCGCATATTGCACATACATATAGTAACCTCCAAACAAATAGAAAAACAATTTATCATTGTTGCTGTACAGTAGCATTTACTTTTCTGTTTATACCAAGTCTGGTTATATACCATTGGTATCCGTAGCATTGGCCTGCTGATACCATCACCACCACTGAGGTCCAGACTCGAAGGTGAGCCAAGCAACGCCGTTGTCTTCCAAGTGCCCTTCAATCACCTGGACATCTGTGCCGAAAAGTGCGAGCAGAATGCGGTAACAACAAAAGGTGTTTTCATAGATGGGCACGGCAAAATGGGGTGGTTAGTTGATTTTTTAATGATTTATATGGATAATTGTGGATATCACCCCTCACCAACACTTTGACCCTGAGAATCACTTCTCTTTCAGAGGAATGTAGTTTTCCCCGAATCATGGCAGGATCTATGTGAAAAAATGGGGGATGGTAAACCACCAAATGTCAAGGCTGCTCCCAACACCCCATATACTGTTGGGGGGTAAATAAAAAGAGAGATTTGAACACTTTACCCCCTTGTGGCTATGAACCACCTATGAGAGGTTCCAGAAACCCTGATAGTGGGAGCTCAACCGCCAAGAATATGGGAATAATATAACCCGACAAAAATCAGATCTATATGGAGGTTTCCAAAAATAGGGGTACCGAACCCCCCATATAGCATCATCATGCATCATCTATATGAACCACCTTAAACAGCTTCAAACCATCAGTAAGAATGGGGACTTACCGCCCAACAACAATTGGGCTTTGACCAACAACTAGCTGGTTGGTGGTTTTAACCATATTGAAAAATATGAGTTCGTCAATGGGAAGGATTATCCCATATATTATGGAAAATAACAAATGTTTGAAACCACCAACCAGACATTGCTTATAAAACCCATCTGTGAAGAGTAAGTCAGACCATTCGAGAGCAACCTGTGAAAACAAACGGGTGAAATTCACCCCAAAATGGGAAGTGTTGAACGGGACATGGGTAACGGGTATGATCACTTTGGGGATGGGAGAGTTTCAAGTCTTATCTTGTCCTTGTGCTACACAAACATACCACATCAAAGAGATGATGTCAATATAAGTCGTCAGTCACTAGATCTGAAATCTGGACAAACAAATGGCGAAGTCAGCACCATCAACAGCAACAGCGATTCGAATCTTCCCAATGCTCTCCCCACTGATTAAAGATCAAGACCCTTGGTACCTCAACACCTTCTCCAGCGGTGTCAAGATGATGATGATGATGATGATGGTGATGATGATGATGATGATGATGATGATGATGATGATGATATATCATATATGCAATCCCAAACATCAGCAGCATCACCATCATCACCATCATCATCATCATCATCATCATCATCATCATCGGCATCGGCAGCGGCAGCGGCAGCAGAATAACATACAATAATAATAATGATCATCATCAACATCAACATTTATCATCAAATTGACATCGCACCGCCATGTTACGATTTCATTTTACATAATCCTAAATAGAGGTACAGTATACCGTAAAGCCTAAACCTCTATTGGATATTGTTTATAATTTTGATCATTGGGTTTAACACATTAGATATTGGATTTGTATAATCCCCAAAGTCATCAAATGATCGACCGGCCGAGGGGTTGAATGCACACTGCTCAATTATCAACTATCATGGGAATATTCATGTGGATATTCACCTTTTATTTTGGGTGTAGTTTATCCCAGCCATAAATTTATCAACTATGTCCCAGCCAGAGTCCATTTTTGATGGTTGAAACCCTGATTTATAAACTCCCAAACTAATCATCACCTGGACCACACCTTCCCCGCGGCGCTCTCAAAGAGTTCCTTGATGTAGCGCCATTCCAAACCTCGGCCGTGGCAAACGGCACCGCTATCAGCGGCTCCAACAACAAGCGACGCAGCTCCAACAGTTGAAGAACCGCAGTTCTGGTGGACTGCACATCAAATTGTTTTTTTTCATTATATGGTGGTTTCCTAAAATGGTGGTACCTCCAAATCATCCATTTAAATAGGATTTTCCATTATAAACCATCGTTTCCATACAAGAATCACCTTCAGCAAACCCAGGTCATCTGCTACGGTTGTAGCATTTTTAGTCCATTTGTTCCAGAGGCTTGTGCTATACAACATCTAAAAAATGGTAAAGCATCGGAAAGCGATGTCCAAAGAAACCAAGCTAATGGTCTTCACCTTCAGCGCTGGGAAGCCTCCACAACATCTTTGAAGGTGTAGAAACCCTTGGCGGCACCCACTGCATCCAATGGATTCACCTTGGAGAACATGTTGTTGGTGACGGTGGAATCAACGACCTTGGCCATGGAATTGTACACATCCATCACGGTGGCCTTGGGCACGGATGCCACCAAGCGCCCAATGGCTGCATTCACAGCTTCATAGTCGGCCGCGGATGTCACACCCTTGGCATCAATGCTGCCAATGGCCTTGTGGTGTGCCTCTGCTGCTGCCTTCAAGAGGTTGCCATCCATCTTGGCGCCCATCACAATCATCTTGTCAATGGCTTTCAGGGTGTCTGGGGCAGTCTTGCCGGGCAGCGGCTTCAGGTAAATGTCTGACAGCCAATCGATGTCCTTGATGAAAGGATAGGATGCATCGGACAACGCTTTTGCAGCCACACCAATCTTGTCCCCAGAAGGCACAACTGCAGGAGCACTGGCGGTGGTCACCTGGTTCTTTTCAACAACATCCTTGAATTCCAGGAATCCTTGGTAGGCCTTTTCGGCATCGGGCCCGTTCACCAAGGACTTCATGTAAGCTGGCACTTTGGGATCCGTGATGTCTTTCACTGAATTGTAAACGGCCATGACCTTTGCTTTGGGGACCGAAGCGACTATACGACCAATGGCTGCATTCACGGCATCCCAGTCAGCACGCGAAGTCACACCATTTGGCCCACTGATGCTTCCAATGGCCTTGTGATGTGCTTCTGCAGCCTCTTTCAGAAGCTTGGGATCTGCAGCTGCCCCCATTTCGATCATCTTGTCAATGGCTTTCAAAGCTTTCAAGGGCTGAAACTTGCCAGGAGCCTGGAGGAAAATTCCATTGTTCCAGTCCACTTCCTTGGCAAAAGAGTAGGAGGCATCCCCAAGTTTCTTTGCAGCATCGCCGATCTCATCAGCAAAGGCCGCAGGAGCCATCATCATGCTGGCTGCCGCCGCGGCCACTGGAGCAGCATGCCGAGGACCGGGAACGAAATTCAAGTGCTGCTGCAGAGTGCATGCGACAGCGACCGCAGCCCCAACAGCAATAGCTTTCCTTGCTCCACGCACCATGGCCACCAAAACTCAAAGTGGGCCGAAGTTGCTCAAAAAATAGCCTCTGAACCTGGATTGCTTGAGCCGAAGAGACAGAAAGAGAAGCCCTAACTACTTATCTGCCTTTGATGAGTTTCTCACATCTCCAAACCCATTGAAGATCTCAACTCTCTTTTGAAGAAACTCGCAAGATGCCATGATTTTCGGCCTTCCGAAACAGCTTCCATGGCTCCTCATATTCCTCATGAAAACCGAGCACCCGGCCCTCCGGAATGTTGCTCACCTTGACCGTTCTGGGTCGCGAAAATGTCCCATGGGAGGCCATATCTCCTTGGCATTGCATCGCATTATAAAGGGTGCTTCAGTGCTTGAAGCTGTTTCATGGCTAAATGGTGGGATGAACCAATGCCAATTAATTGGGCATTATACATATAATATATGGTCTACTCATATATATATATATATATGGGGACATCAAATTGGTGTATGAACCAATGGTGAATCAAACAACAATATGTCTGCAGGGTTGATGTTGATCGGATATACTTGTGTTCCGAAATAACAAAATGTTCACGCAAATTTTGCTCTGGTTGGATGGGACGTGGGCCATGATGTCATATAAGCTTCATTTCCAATGCATCAGGCAATCTTGTGGAGGTCGGTGAGGTGGACGCCTCATCGAATTCCATTTCATCATCAGTTGTCCTTCTCTGAAGTGGTCGATGCGGTAGACTTGTAGACCGTACACTGACTCCCAAACCATGCCCAGTTTTACCTATTGGATCCCATTGGAGGCTTATGAAGACATACCCTCCGATAATCAAATGTGGCAATGGAAAGTGGGTCATTCATAGGCCATTTCCCCAAGCCAGGTTTGATGACACCGGAAGGTATGTATCCATTAATATCCATGAATATATCCTATTGTTTTTTATCCCTATTAAACTAATTCATAACATCGGGATATTCTTGGATCCCATGAAAAACATCCCATTTTTTATCCCTAAAAATGTTGATGGTTAAACCACGATTTCATCAGCCATTCCAGTCACGGGATGACCCGAGACCCCGACGACCCTTGGCCTTCTGCACTTCCTTTGGCGCTCGCTTCTCTGCGAGCCTCGGTCAGGAGAAACGCGAGAAACGCTGCGGGACAATGCTGGAGATTCAAATCTACCTACTTATATACCGTATATAAAATATAAATATATAATATACTGTAATGTACATATATAATAATATTACACAGCACCGTGTATATATATATATATATTATACTGAATATAATCATGTTTTCGTTCTATCTATGTGTTGATAATCGAGATTGAGACGCACATTTAAATATGTACGGTCACTGAACTCAGCCACAGATGAAGAAACCCAGTAGTGGACTACTTATTAGCTGAAATGGCCACGGGCATCTATTGGTCAAAGCCCGGGGACTGTGTTCATCTTTCACATCAAACTGTGTTCATGGATGTTGCTCATGGATGTTCTTCTAAATTCACATGTTTCAAGTAAATTATATCTTTCAAAATGTGCTCCCGATATAGTCCCAACATAATCTGACAGGGGAACCCCCGAAGTAGCCCTCTCGTAATTTAACTGTTTGCTTTGTAACATGGCCCAGTTAGTTCAATGATTTCCCTTCATAAAAAAAATGGCAGTGTCTTATGTTCCATTTATGATTTATCCATTTATGGACGATTTAACCTATGAAACATGGTGAATTTTCCATGATTTTATCCATTTATGGACGATTTAACCTATGAAAAATGGTGGTTTTCCATGCTTTTCCATGATTTTCCATGATTTTCCAGTTCGCAAAACGCTTCAACGAGGCCTGCCACCTCGCCCCAAACGATCCTTGGAGTCCACAGGACCTCGGCGGGGATGGATCCATGCTGGCGACGTAGCCATACAATGTGTTTGGCCCCCGTTCGATAGATAGCGTTCACTTGGTACGCAAATAACTATAGTTACTACCCATAGGATCCATGGTGCTGCTATATATGGTAACATATACCATCAATATACCCCAGTCATGTTAGCATATATACCAGCACCATGGATCCTATGGGCTATGGTATACGCAAGGAAACTATGTGAAATATCCAAATAGAGGTAACTAGTTCGTTATTTGCGTACCATAAACCCCAAAATAGAGGCCTCCAATTTCACTATGGTTTATGGTACGCAAATAACGAACTAGTTACTGGGGCGAATTTGTTCACCAACTTATGGTATATAGGTGCATAGGTGCTGGCTACGTACCCATGACGGATCCATGGTGCTGGTATATTAATGCTAACATAAAGGGGATATATTGATGGGATCCATGGCACACCATATATAGCAGCACCATGGATCCTATGGGGTAGGGAATGGATGGGTTGCTGGGGGTTGCTGGGATTATTGATACTTAGCCAGTGGATCATTCCCGAAAATCCCTACGTTTAGCACAAGTAAGTAATTCAGGGGATTTCACGGGAGAATCCTTCTGAATATCCCATTACTGATAGGTTTTTCATAAGGATAGTAATGGATATTCATGGGATAACTATAGGATATTCATAGATATCCCCTATGGATTTTCTCAAACGTGGGAAATCCCCGTGGCCTAGCCATGGAGGTCATTCCGTTCCCGAAAATCATCTAACTCAATGAGGACATTTTCCAGCCATTTTTCGCTGACACCGGAGGGGCCCAATGGAAATCTCATAGGATGTACAATTTACCATTTATAATGGCTACATTGTTTATATCCATTTGGATAGTGAACAATCATTATTTATTACCATTATACCCTCTGGTAAACTAACATAACTATGGAAAATCACCATTTATAGTGAATTTTCCCATTAAAAATGGTGATGTTCCATAGTTATGTTAGTTTACCAGAGGTAATGGGGATATCATTTGGATAGTGAAGAATTGAGAAAAACTTGATGAAATTTGATGAATTTTGCTTGGATTCACAAAAACCTGCAAACCAACCAATCATGACCATGTTGTTTTGAAATCCCTGATAATATGTTTTCAAAGCTTCCACGGTTTCCATGGATATCCTTTGATCTTTGAACAGAAATCGTTGTATCTCAACAATTTCGATTGAACAATACCCACCGAAAGAAAATACAAAAAGGGTATGTCGGAAAATGGTGGAATCTAACTACCACCTCATGGCCATTCAAAAAAACGGGGAAATGTTGAGAATTCACTCATGGAATTCGGGGTTTTCATGGCTCCCGTTTTCGAAAGCTAAACGGACCTCCAGCCGACCCGCCCTGCCCCCTTGGCACAGCAACTCGGTTTTTTCGCATTTCTCGGCCTCAACAAAAGGAGATGCCCTGGAAACTGTCCACTTCGATTGTCTTACTGAAGATGTAGATGTGTATATCGGCAAATAGGCAGTAGTAAGATATATATGATATATTGTATTATATATATGATATATTGTATTATATATATCATATATAATAAGTATTATTCAACTATTTTACTTGGAATATCAACTAAATCACATATTCTATTCCGAGAACCAACAAGTTTGTGGGTCCAGTACGGCTTGGTGTCCTCCATTTCAGGTCACTTTTCTGGTCACCAACCCTACTGTCGCAGCCGGGCATGGCGAAGAACGCTCTTTTAACCTGTATGTTTAGTAGACACCCAAAATGGGAACTAATGGTGACTTAATGTTAATTGAACACCACCGTGAATCACCATACAAAACATGTTGCCGGAATGCTCAACAATCCAATTTTGCACTATGAGTATCGGGTCTTTACCCATACCCCCAAATAACCTATGTATGTTGTATCCAACTACGTTTACATTGACATCAAAATCACCAAAATAGAGGGAAACACAGAATTCTCCAATGACATGACATGGAGAGAATTGTAGAGACATTGCTTCCATTCCAAATGGGATTCCCATTACCAAGTTTACCCTCTGGTAAACTAACATAGCTATTGAAAATGGCCATTTATATATAGTGAGTTTTCCCATTAAAAATGGTGATTTTCCATAGTTATGTTAGTTTACCAGAGGGTAGCTTGTCTGCCAGATTCATAGCACCTTTAAAAAACGCTACGCATGCCAGTGCATCCCAGTCCAGTTTGGTGATTTCACCGAATTTCACCCCGAAAAATCCACCAGTAGGGTTGAACATCGAGATGCAGTCTTTGAATTAATATAATTTATATATATATATATATTCTATCCATAATAACTATTTATTGATATATGAATAATATATCTGGGTAAATTTTGCAAAATTTCACTAACCTGAATAGTTCGGCCATTTGGGGATGATTCCCCTTATTAACCATGATTTCCAGTGAGGTCGCAGTGAGGTCGTTATAATTTACCCATATATATATATATGGTACCCCCCCCTGATACCCACCTCACATTGATTCAAGAAGTAGGTTTTTAATGATCTACTGTATATGTATGTAAAAAATGTATGTATATATATATATATAAATAAATGTATGTATATATATATATGTATACATATATATATATACACTTGCACGTCACTTGGTACTATGTGGTTAAATAATTTGGGTACTTAGGCAAATTGCACACAGAGAAAAATTGCAATTTTTGCAATTTCCAGACCCCAAATTCAAAGATTCAAAGATTCAAAGATTCAAAGGTTGAAAAGAAGTTCTTTGAATCGAAGCCCCCAAAATTCAAAGATTCAAAGATTCAAAGATTCAAAGGTTGAAAAGAAGTTCTTTGAATCGAAGCCCCAGACCCCAGATTCAAAGATTCAAAGGTTGAAAAGAAGTTCTTTGAATCGAAGCCCCAAAACCCAAATTCAAAGATTCAAAGATTCAAAGGTTGAAAAGAAGTTCTTTGAATCTTTCACTTGGGGTTTGGGGCTTCGATTCAAAGAACTTCTTTTCAACCTTTGAATCTTTGAATCTTTGAATCTTTGAATTTGGGTTTTGGGGCTTCGATTCAAAGAACTTCTTTTCAACCTTTGAATCTTTGAATCTTTGGGGGCTTCGATTCAAAGAACTTCTTTTCAACCTTTGAATCTTTGAATCTTTGAATTTTGGGGGGGCTTCGATTCAAAGAACTTCTTTTCAACCTTTGAATCTTTGAATCTTTGAATTTTGGGGGTCTGGAAATTGCAAAAAAATTGCAATTTTTGTCTGCGTGCAATTTGCCTAAGTACCTCAAGGTGCAAACTTATCTGTCAAAAAACTCACACAAACAAGTTGCTCAGGCAAACTGCTCCAAAGCCATCTACAAACCACCGCAGAGGCGCCTGGGATTTGGTGGTGTCAAACCTGGTCAGTACCTCAAGGTGCAAACTTATCTGTCAAAAAACTCACACAAACAAGTTGCTCAGGCAAACTGCTCCAAAGCCATCTACAAACCACAGCAGAGGCGCCTGGGATTTGGTGGTGTCAAACCTGGTCTGAGAAACAGTTACTCTAATCAGACACTTTCAGTTCAGCACATCACTGTTCATCTCTGCAGCCGCCTATCTCATCCGAAAAAAGTCTCTGACTAGAAAAAGGTCACAAACATGCAATTTCCAATCGAGGGCAGCGTCTCTTTGAGCAATGGCTCAGCCACATTGCGCTTGAAACCTGCAAGCGTGGAGGTGGTCTACGTTCAGGCTCCTCGCCCGACCGTTGAGGATGTTCAGCTCTGGGATGTTCATTCGTCACGACTCCCTATGAACAAAAAGGTCTTGGCTTCAGCAATGGTTTGTGTCCAGAAACAGTTGGGCATCCCCACCGGCATCAGTGGAGTATGGACCCAAGATGCCACACGCAGGCTGCAGACCAACCTCGCCAAACCAAAGAAGGCAGCCCAAGCACATCCCTCATCACCTCCTCAGCTGGCACTCGAGGACATGAAGCATCTTCCTCCTCAGCCCAAGCGCAAGCGTTCTTCGTCGTCATCTTCCTCATCATCATCGTCCTCGTCATCTTCTTCGAAGGCGTCCGCGGCGTCCTCCACAGCATCGAAGTCATCCAAGGCATCCTCCAGAGCATCTAAGGCATCGAAGTCATCCAAGGCACCCTCCAGAGCATCTAAGGCATCAAAGTCATCCAATGTATCTGCCAAGTCTTCTGGAACCACCACCGAAAAGCTTCTTGCACAGATCACCCGCCTTCAAGCCGAAAATTTGGAGTTCTCCGATGCCATTGCCTGCCACCAGGAAATCGAGGAAGAGATTATGCGTGTGAAAGCCGAGCGAGACAAGTTGGCCAAGGAGAATGCGAAGCTGAAGGGCGAGATCGCTGCCTTGAAGATTCGCATTGGACTCTAGATAGCGGCTGTGCGGTGAACAAAAGGAATCTTATTGCAGCGTGACAATAGTATTGTTAGTTGGGGTTAGGGTGACATGATGCAGGTATGCTGTCTTTAAAGGAAGGGTATACAGGGAAAGTAAGATAGTGCATAGCTCCAACCTAGCTGTATATCCAAAACCGCAACGTAAACAACAAAAACAAAACATTGCGCTTGTCTGCTGCACATTAGTTCCTTCTGCTTGCCTCACATCTGCTTTCTTGTGTGACATTTGGCTCAGCCTGGCCTTCTAGCCCTGTCCCGCAATCGTTGCTCTCAAATTTGACCAAAATGTCCGGCGCTTTGATGGACACGGCCATTGCAGACCTGGCTGGCAAACAGATGCTTCTACGTCTCTTAGAGAAGCCAGACCACAGTCCCATTGATTGTGAGACACCCTTGGCCATGGACAAGTTCATTGCGGAGGCTTGCCGGGAATGTGTCAAGGTCCAGCCCTTTAGGCTCGTCTTTGATGTCCATTTGTCCATGGAAGCCTGTGGAGACCCTGCTGAAACTTCCAATAAGCTCTCCGAGTCAGATGTGGAAGGCCTTCCAGCAGCCATCAAATTCAAAGCCCCTCTTCCTGAAGGATCCAAGGTTGATTTCATCCATGTCAGCAAGGACGATGGTAAGGTTGACGTCCTGAAGGTGATCTACACGTCCCGTCCGATCTCTTCCCAACTAGCCAGTTCTTTCTGCAGTGGCAAAATGCACTTACCTGTCCATCGAGCAGGCCCATGGAAAGTGAAGAAAGCCACCCAATGGCTTCTAGGTCAACTTGGTGGTTATCAGCTCCGCTGGCATGTCTTAGAAGAGAAGACTGCAGACAGTGCTCCACCAAAACCTTCATGGTCCCCATCAAATGCTGAACTTGAGGAAGGCGTTCTGTTCATCAACGCGCATGCACCAGAGTGTGACGCACAAAATGAGCAGACCCTGTGGATCCTCATAAACATCAAGTCCGACTCCGGCACGCCAATTGCCAGCTGGCCCGAGCCAAAGGTTCGGCTCATGTGCCAGAACAAAAGTCGAGGACAAGCGGGAGCCGTGAGCATGACAGAGTTCCCTTTGACTACCTACAGCCTCAAGCCCTTCTTACACTCAGCCCTCTTGCCTCTCCTCTACCCCTTGATGCTCAACTTTGGCGTGTTGTTGCTGGGGTGTCCAGGAGTTGGCAAGACTCCCTTTGTTGTGATCTTGGCAATGGCCCTGGGAAGGTATCATGTACGCCTGAGTGGTGATACAAACTTGAAACCTGGGTGGCGTAGGGCCAAGTCTTTGGACAACTTTCGTCACCGCGCTCCTCGCGTTCAAGAAGCCTTGTTCCTTGATGACCCTTGCCGCGCCAAAGTGAGCATGGCTGACTTGAAGAGTTTCCTGACTGTGGATGAGGATGGAACTGTTGAGTCCCGCTACAATGATACCCGCCTCATCAGGAATCAGTTGCGGGCCTATGCCTCCAATGATCTGAAAGATGACTTGGAGGAAGAGCAAAAGATTGGAACTACTCTCCCTCCAGGACGCTTTCTGGTCATGCTGGATGACTTGTTTGCCGGGGAGAAGGAAAAAGATGTTCTGGCTGTTCTGAAACGTTCCATCATCTTCGTCTTCACCGGTATGGCTCTATACTTGCGCTTGCCCAGTGAGAATAAGGAGGCCATCATCCACCGCATCTGTGTAGACGACTTGCACAAAGACTTGCTGGCTGACAAAGACAAGCCCTTCTATGGCAAGTACAAGGCAGGCTCCATGGAAACTGGCCCCTCTTTTGATACTGATGTAGGTCGAGAGCAAAGGATGCTGGAGCAGGCAATGAACACAATGGCAGAGTATGAGGAAGTCCAGGGTTACATTGAGTTCGTCAACGGCAAGATTCAAGATGCACTGTTCCGATCTCAGGACATCCGCATTCTTCCAGGCTCTCCATCGTCGGATGACGACGACCAGGTGCCTTTGGCTGCTCGTCCTGTGCCACCCATTGGAACTCATTGTTCTGGTCGTCGTGTTGGTCCATTTGTCTATCCTGGCCGCCGTGTGCGGAGGAAAGCAACACCTGTGTCTCAAGAGCTGGAAGAGTTGGCTCAGGCTGCCGAGGCACAGACTGCTGTCTTGGAGGATGGCACCAATGATGAGATGGACTTTGAAGCTGCTCTGCTAGACACCGCTGCAGATGAAGAGGCAGCTCATGCGCTAGGCAAGGCACTCTTGATGCTTAGGAGTAGCTACTGTAGCTTCACCAATTTATTGTGCGTGTACTTCACGTGCAATAGCTTGCGTACATGCTGTCGTTCCGGATAGACAGCTATCGCATTGATCATATCTGGGGAAAAAAGTTTGTCCCACAGCTTCTTTTGTCAACGGAACTGAGTTTGTCTACCCTCATGCTTGCAAGCGCTTGCAAATCATTCCACTCCAAGTCCACCAGCACCATACCAAACCTAATTGCTCGTTCAAATTCAGTGTCTGATTCAATTTTGTCACTCGTTATAGCTGTTTGGTTTCCGCCTAGCTCCGAAATTGCGCCTTGCCATGTCCAAGTTCAACAACTTTCCCGTGCCCAAGAAAGGTAAGCTACGTGCTGTATTGAAACGGCCTGCGAGCATGAAGACCAAGGCATGGAAGCAAGTGAAGTATGCGCGATCCCCTGATGCAGTTCCTGAAGTTCGCATGGACCGCTGCAAATGGAAGCGCTCCTTGGCACAAATTTTGCAAAGCTCTCCATCTACTTTGGTGAAGATGCTTCGTGAAGATGGACTTCTTCATAAATGGGAAGGGCATGTCTGTCCGCGATGCTGCCGTGGCACCCTTGGTGGCCTTCAACAACTTGGAGGTTTACTAAAGCATAGATGCAGTGCCAAGAAATGCCACACCTACATCAACCCGCATCATGCTCACCCCATTTTTGTGGATCATTGGGGCTCTTCTTCTACACCGCTTGCCACCCAGGCATGTTTACTGATGCTCCTGCTCAACCGTGTTTCCCTCCCCACCATCCATCGCCTCCTGCATGTGAACCATAAGAGCATTGAGGATATGGAGAAGAGATTAGGCCAGCTACGTGAAAGGTGGGTCAGGAACAAGGAGAAGGACATCAAATTTGGGCAAGGTGGAAAATGGCAGGACGTGGAAGCCGATGAAGCCACGTTTGACAAGAAGGTCGTGAATGGACAGCTGCACTGGGAGCAGTGGTGCGGCATTGTCCAAAGAGGTAAACCTCAGACGCTTGTCCTCCATCGCTTGAAGCCAGTCATCTCCAAACTTCGCGCTCCAGGCCCCGGTGCTATTCGAAAAGTTGAATGGCAACCATTGGCTGTGAAATGGCTTCAACACCGTGACATTATTCTCCACACCGACTCGGCAAAAAGTTATGCCATCAAAGTCAAGGGTGTCCTCCATGACCGGGTCATCCACAAAAAGAAGCGGGTGAAAGTCAATGGAGAATGGAAATGGCTCACTCCAAAGTATGTGGAGTTGCACAAGCATGTCCTCCCCGGCAGCAAGAAGGCAATCACAGTCAAAAAGGGCACCCAGATCATTGACAGATGCTGGCGTTTCCTCAAAGACCGGTTGAACATCAACCAGAACTGCAAAGTTGGCAGCAGTCTTCTGCGCATCCGGTTGCGCTCTGCTCAGTATGAGTACTGGCATAGGGGGCACGATCTGTGGTTGGCAACGGGTTCTCTTGTTCAGTGGTTCTTGTTGAAGGCCTAGAGAGCCCAGCCACCACAGCGGGGCAGAGTTCAAAAGAATCAGCGCGTCGCTGCTAGCACCTTCTGCTGTGTTCTAACCTTCTTGACTTTGCTGCCATCGCATATCTGTGGGCTTCCTATGTAAATTTCACGCCTATTTGCTTCAATCATCTGCTTCAATAATCTGATTCTCATGTCCTTCCTGATCCATCATCTGCTGGCAAATGTCTTCAACATATTCATGTCAATGCTCGCTCTGCACGCATGCAGGCCGCTCAAGGTGGGTATCAGGGGGGGGTAGCATATATATATATATGGTTGTAAAATGTTGTAAATCACCATTCAAATCTTTTCATTTATTGTACAACTACAGGCAAGGTATGTAGGCCGCAAATTTTGCCAGAAGTGGACACCAACTAAACTCCTCTGGACTGTCCCAGTTCCTGTCCCTGACAGATTCATTGATATTCATTAAGATCTATGCCCATCGTACTGCATCATTATCTGGTTGGAGGTTTCAACCCCTCCAAAAAATAAGAAAGTCAGTTGGGATGGTGAAATTCCCAATATATGGAAAATAAAAAATGTTCCAAACCACCAACCAGCTATTTTCGGAGCTTCATTTCCCAGTTGTTTGGAACCACCGAACTATATTCAAATCCTCTTTAGCTTACTAAAACAATAAACTGGTCGGAGTTAAAATCTGTGCTTCAACCAAAATCGACCATCAAATGGGGTACACAGCTTAATGATTGCTAAATTCCCATCTTCATGGGAAAATATGGAATGTAATATCCATAGTTTTATTGGAACATATAACTTGACCATGGTTTATAATGGAAAATAATTTTATTATAATGGAACACATCTCATCTTTATATGGATTTATTTTTCCCATTTTTATGTGGATAAATTTCCCATGCGGGGAAAATACCCTCTGGTAAACTAACATAACTATGGAAAATCACCATTTTTAATAGGTAAATCAACTATAAACAGCCATTTTCAATAGCTATGTTAAATTACCAGAGGGTAAACCATAAAGCTTGACCATTTGATCATGACATCCTAGGTCTCCCCGCTCTCTGAGCCCTGCATCACGCTCGCGTCTGGCTGTCTCCTCTCGGCGGTCGTGCTCCTCACGCTCCTCGTAGATACGTCAATCAGTATGACATGGGGATAGAATAGGAACTGAATAAGATAGAAACAACAGCAGTTTAGGTTCCTCATTATCCTTCCGTGTAGGGTAAATAGAACACTAGCCACAATTGAGATGCAACAGGGATAAACACCAAGTGTGTATGTGTATAATTGTGTATGTATATATATATTATAGATGTCCATTATATAGTAGCTCATATTTTTGCACATGTATAAATGCATGCATGTGTACACTATAATGTATAAATATTTATATAATTAGTATATATCAAATTATCGTCATATCATTCTCTAACCTCATATAACCAAACTAACATAACAAGCCATGCACGCACCACGTCCGCCCGGCTAAGCCTGAGCTTGTGGCTCAGGTTCCAAGGGGCCATCCTTGGTGCAATGGAAAAAGGCCCGTCCGCGGATGCCGGTCAAACGTTGCATGAAACATGGATGTAGCAAGTCGACAGTGTACTACAATAGCAGTGTATCCTGGTTGGTGGTTTCAACATGTTTCAACCCCTCTGAAAAATATGAACATCAGTTGGGATGATGAAATTCCCAATATATGAAAAGATAATCCAAATGTTCCAAGCCGCCAACCAGTATCTGTTCATCATCACTTGAAATCAGCTTGTAATCGAACTTGGAAAATCGACGAACATCGAATGAACATCGAACTAAATGAGGGAATTCTCCGCTGCTATATTTGATGACACCGGGTATCTACGGCAAACAAACAACACATGTGGGCAACATCTCAGAGAAATGGCTGTGGTTTCAGTCAGACTTTTGACACTTGAGAATGTCCATGACTCGTGAGGAGAACTATAGACTATAGCTTTGAAAACTTACAGTAGCTACAGCAATGATTGTGCGGCATCCCCGAGACACGGATATCATTCCAGAGCCTTGTGACAATATGGGTGTCTTTATCAGAAGGTACCCCAAGATCCGGTGGTATATTAATCATATTAATCATATTCCTCATAAAAGTTGCAATATGTTGCCATACCCCAATTTTAGACACAACCGCAGCAGAATCTCCGAAATCCCATCATTACCTTCCAACCCAGTCGGTGGCGCAAGTTAAGCTTCTCACCAGGAGTCTGCGCTTCCTCTCTTCCGGGTTGCGCAAGGGACCTGTCGAAGAAGAAGTCAAAACCCTGGTGCGGCATCCTGGTGAACATCAAGTTAATGTTCGTAGATGCATGTCCCCAAGTATGGTATCATAGGTTTTGGCCCACCTCTACAACAAGAGGTTAAATGGCAATTGAATACATTCCACATTAGTTGCAAATCATCTGCACATGAAACTGTTACATATGAATAGACACCATGGCACATCATCAAATTTATCTCCACAACTACCCAGAAACACACATGACCCCACTTTGGGACCTGCATCTCAAGTGGATGAAAGGAAAACTTGCAGTTGAAATCCCGGATCTTTGGTTATTGTCACACCATCGTTTTCTGTAAATCTTCTCTTTAACATAGATCCATTGACAGCACCATGTGCTGCAAAAGCAGCCTCTGAGATATGCTGAGATGCTGACCCACGCTCTCCGGACCATCTTCTGGGGAAGGACCTCTCTTTGGGCCTCCACCAGTCTGGTCTTCACCCAGAGATTCTAAGGCTTGGAAACAATGGCATTTTGACCGCAGAGGTTCATCAATTTAGCAGAGGAATGTCCTATGACATATATGGCTTCAATGTACACTAGACGTTGGCAAAATCAGCATATGAGGGTTTTCTAAAATTGGGGATCCCCAGGTCACTATGGGTTTCGCTAAAACGGTCGAATTTTCATGATTTGAGGGCACCGCTATTTATAGGAATCTTCCATATAAATCAGGGCAATTTCCACAAGAGAAGAGCCCCAAATTCAGACCCTGCGATACAGGCCTGGTTCCAGAGGGCCATCCTTAGCACTGCTATAGGATCACTATATAAGTTGCCACTGTCATAATAAGAAACAATTCTTCAAAATCCGGCCGCCAATAAAACTTTTCAATTTATGATAAATCTCCCATTTTCATGGTTATCCCAAGAACGTGCTTTTTCACATCAGCTTCCAACTTCCAGCAAGTTGTCGCATAGCGGTGGCGCAGTACTGAGCCTCGCGCAAGGAGTTTGCGCTTCCTCTCGTCGGGGTTGCGCAAAGAACCTCAGGTGGCCAAAGTCTATCCCGGAGCCAAGAGGAAATTTGAGCTGATCTTTTTTTTTATAGGGTAAAATACTTTGTTTAAATAATGTTTGTGGGATATGTATGTATATCTATCTATATATATATATATACATATTGTATTCCTGACATTCTGTGTGCATCTGCTATTGTGAATTTGCATATGTTCTTAGATTTGGATCCATTTTGGCAGCATATCCGTGTAAATGTGTGCGCTCCTAAATATTTCATTACCTAGACAATTTCTCATGTATATCAATCTACACATTTAATACATGAGTCTGGGTCAAAATCATCGCCCCAAAACTGTTAGACCATAATATCTGGTTGGTGGTTTTAACCCCTCTAAAAAATATTAGTCAGTTGGGATGATTATTCCCAATATATTGAAAAATAAACAATGTTCCAAACCACCAACCAAATATTATATATGTGACAATACCATATTTCCATACAATACCTAGACCCTCCAAATACAACCCAAAAAATAGTAAAAGTATGTAAAAGTCTTACATGTATGGGTAAAACACATTTTTTAGGGTACAAACGGAGGGTCTAGGTATGCTATAACTTATTACTACCATCATTATACCCAAATCACAGATAATTGTGGTTCCACCAAATGTCTTCCCGCGACTTGACCCAGGGGTCCCCAACAAAAAAACAACAACAGAATCCTGTTACCCAGTTATGGTGATCTTAGGGCTTGTTTATGGCTTTACCACATTGTTAATCTGGTTGGTGGTATACCTACCCCTCTGAAAAATCATGGAGTTCGTCAATGGGATTATTGTTTCCAATATATGGAAAAATAATCCAAATGTTCCAAACCACCAACCAGTAATTATCGTTTTCCCATGGATTTCCCATGGATTTCCCATTGACCACGGGAGACCCCTGAGATCCCCTGACCGGCGCTATAGCCGTCACCGGAAGACGGCCCGTCTTCCGGAGACGGAGCGTGCCTCTTTGGGCCTCTTTTGAGGTCAGGTATGGTCTGAAATCAGGAGTGATTCTGAAACACTCATGGAGGTTTACGGTGTTTTGTCATATCTGCTAGCATATACTACAGCTATGATCTGAATCGAGGGATACACGATTTTTCACAGGCAGGTTGGCCACATTACCTCGAGGTCACTGGAATCCATGAGTCCCTGTTTTCTTTGCACCCCTGGCTTCTGACATCTTCTGGAACCTTGAAATGGCTATGTTCAAATACCGCAAACATTTTACATAGCTAGATGTGTTAGTAGATATTAAACCGTATTAATGCTACATCACGTTTTCTAAATAGCTACATGTTCCATAGCTACAATGACCATTCGCAAGTGGCCCACGGTTTCAGAGCCTGGTTCCAGTTTGGCCTTACGGATCCTGGGGAATCAGCTGCAATATCAGTAAGCTACCAGTTTACTATCGAAAAGCCACCATTTCTGGCTCATTTTGAAAGGGGGAAGCCATAGATTTTCATGGCTATGTTGGTTTAAACATGGTTTCCCGGAGGCCACATCTTAGGGATTTTGATATCTTTGAAACCCCAAAGCACTTCGCGCACTGCCCTGGTGTTGGAATGTGTTGGATAGATCCGCTTCCATTTTGGTCAAATCTCCTGGTCTAGGCTAGTTGCGGCTAGAGAAAAACAACCAACCCTGGATCGACAGGAAAATAAGATCCATATCCCACATGAGAATCAATGCGGTTCCCCAAATTTTCAACAATATATATATAGTCACTCATTGCATCTATATGTCCGTTTCATTCATTTTCCACCCATCAAAAAATCCAAATCAAACCAATGTAATGATTACAACTAGGAATGAACAATTACAGCCAAAGAGTACTTCGTGAAATATGAAACACCAACCACCAAACATCTATACACCTACAGAAATGAATGATGGATTGAACTGCAGGACATAGTATGAGCAGTGGCCAAAAAACCCTCTGTGATTCTACTTGTTATATATTCGATTATTATATACTGTATATTACTGCACTGTATTATATTTATATAACAATATAATCCTCAACCATGTAAAACTTTATTTTTGGCATTGCTCATGTAATTAGCTTAGTATGGACAGCCTTCCAACAAGATGAACCATGTCCTCTTGGATTCGTCCGGAACATCGTCAGGGTCGTTGTTGTTGGAAGCATGAACCTGAAGGCCGACTTGAGATCCACCAGTCCAAGCACTGTCGTTTTTTCATCGTTAGAAGTAAGCTTCCGTCTACGAAAATCCTCCAATGGCGAATAGCTAGTATATAATATATATATATATGTTAGTATCAAACAGTTCAGTTACCTACTGCAGACAAACCAAATGTGCATCTTGTTCAACGCTTCCGTGAAGCCCCGTGAAGCCGGCTGAGAAGGGTACCGCTTTTCTCTCCCCCTTATCCTCGTCGGACTTGCTTTGTGATGGTGACCCAAAAACATCAACAAAAAATCACATGGTCTCACCAGAAAAAGCGCAGCAAAACACATTATATCACATTAGTATGTATAATATAATAAACTGGGATATTTAATATTAACATTATAGAAATTATATAATATGAAAACGCTTAAAACAACTGATGAATCTGATCGTTCAAAAGCACTTACTCGGTACTGAGGACATCTCTATCCGGTCGGCAATCCTCAGGTTGTCAGCTGCTAAAACGCAGACACATGCCGAAAAAAAAAGGATTCAAACCTGCAATCAGTCACCAATTTGGGTTTGTCTGAAAATAGTGTACCCCTAAACCCAATGGTTTTGCTGATCATTATCCCTATTAAATGGCTATTTCATTGGGAATATACCCTATTTTCAGACAAACCCATTTTAACTTTTAACTGATAGTGTAAACCTCGCAGCCTTGACTAGCGCTCCAAACATCGACTGCCAAAACAAAATTTGGATCGTGACTCTCCGCTTCGTACTAAGTGCTTGGCTTCTTTCGAAAAGCTGCCTGAGATTTGGAAAAATCAAGAACCGAAACACTGCTCAAATAGGGGTATTCCAAATTTTGAGGAACCCCAAAATACCTATTTTTGTGGTAGTTTTATGTAATTCCATGAAATTCTAAGCTACCTTAAAGGAACAACCAACGATGTTTGCGCTCACAGCGCATCCTTTTCAACTCACTGCAAGTTCTATGGCTCCTTCACCACATTCATTAACCTTCCATGGCCCAAAAAACCATGAATTCTGCCACCTTTGGGCAGGTCGGTCATCCCTTAGCCTTTGAAGGTCGCTTCATCACAGTCATCTTCACCTTCTTCTGTGCTTTCTTTGGTGCCGCAGGTCGTTTCATCCCGGCCGCTTTGGGCTTCGACTTCGCCTTCGTTTTGGGCGTCGCCTTTTTGGATGCTTTGGGGAGCTTGGCCCGAGCCTGGTGCTTGAGGCGGTCACCCAGAAAAATGTCAAACATCCATGTGTTTTTTATTTTTAGTCTCATGTCAGGGATAGAACAACAATGAATCTACCAAAACCAGTTGTTCGATGGAAAATAAAAATCAATCATCAATAATCAATAATCAACAAGCAATAATCAATGATATTCATCATGATAAGGATCATTATCATGATCATTATCGTGACCATAATCACCATCACCATCACCATCACCAGCACCATCACCATCACCATCCTTATGGTAAAACAAACGATTCAATCAGTGGGCACCAACACATTAAATAACGCCGCCATCCTGGTGCTGGGGTACCCCAATTTCACGAGATTATTGTCAGTCTCCCCATCATCTAACGGCCATTTACCGGGGTAAATCAAACATTTTGGACATATAGTCGAAAGATATATATATATAGAACATGCATTTAACAGTATGTTTCGTAGTATTCTTCTTTTCTTATCTATTTTCAGTGGAACTACTAGATTTACTTACTATTCAACAACAGATGTGCCAGAATGCCCAAAAATGGGCCCTGCCTTCTTCACAAGGTCCAACGCGGTCTTCTCCGAAGCTTCGCACTCCTTAAGCTTCTGCTTGGCAGTTTCCACCTCTTTCTTCCTCTCCACCAGCTGAGCTTCAGCTGCATCCACTTCCTGCGGCTTCAGCTATGGGTGCCCCAAGGACTAGAGCAGAAACTTAAATACTACTTTGACAAATAACATAGCGGTAAATAACGTATCTCTCTTTTTTTGAGGTTACAATGTACATATATATATATGTATGTATGTATATATATATATATCATATAATATAGGTATATATATACATATTATACTAGTAGTAGTCATTCAAACAGGGAGAATGATTCTTCGACAGTACCCTATATTCAAACAAAGCTATGATACGCTATGTTGATTTCTTTTGAAGCATAACCAAAATTCAGGCGATTACTCACCACCAGTCCCATATTGGCAATACCTATCCCATTGATTCCGGTAAATCCACATAAAATTCCCATAGAACCCCTATTACCCTCTGGTAAATTAACATAGACCCTGGCAAATAGGGATTGGAAGACTAGTTTCCATTAACAATTGATGACTTTCAGGGTCTATGTTTATTTACCAGAGGGTAAATCCCCATGAAATCCCGGTCCTTCTGCACTTTCTGCCGCTCCAGCGCCTTCCTTTCTTCCTTCGTCAGCTCCCTGTTCAGCTCCTTCCGGGTCTCCTGGCACAGCGCAGCCCAATCGCCCAGGACCTCTGCAGCGAAGTTGTGCTCCGGAGGACCAGTGACGTAGCTCCAGCTATTGTTCTCAATCAGCTGCAGGAAGGACTCAATGAAGTCCTACAAGCTGATGCCACAGGTGGAAACCTTCGCCCAGTTGCGTTGATAACTCCAATTTCACTTGGGTTTATAGTTAGTAGAAATGAGGGTTATTAACCAACTTCTAACTGGGGGGCAGCAAGTTGTAAAGACATGGATGGATGAAACGGAAAGCATATGGGACATGATACTTTAATTATCAAATATGATTCAATTATGATTGCAATTTGCTTAGAACATTTCACGATTCCATTTCAAATTCAAGACGGGAATAGAACAAAAAAATACAAAAAAAACATTCATCTCTATATAATATACATATTCAACAGATTCTTAAAGCGTCTGAAACCTTCAACAAACCAAGCGACATCTTCCCAGGTCCCCCAGCTCCTGCGTCTCGGTCTTGTCTCTCAGCCCTTGCTGGACCTCTGCTGCAAGATCCAGAAAGGCCCTTTTCAGCTCGGCGTAGAGACTCTTCCAGTCAAATCCAGGAGCAGCCATGATCCCGCCATCACAAATACAATCCTCGGAGCTGGGGAAGCACAAACCGGGAAAGCCTGGGAAGCTAGGCGTAAAGCGTAAAAAACCTTCATAAATGTGACTTGAGTTATTACGCTTACGTGGTAAATATATGTAAATAGTAATATAAGAATATATAAGACAGAATATATGTCATGTATAAGTCTCACATAAAAAAGCATTGAGAACTACTAATAAGCGTATGGCTATAATCGCCCAGAATCAATGACTCCCGCAACGAGCTCTGCCCTGGCCAGAGGCTCCTTCACGATGGTTGCTTGAGTCAGGGCACTCTCATGAAGAGAGTAGGTGGGACCCCTGATTCGACTGAACCAACCTCCATGTTTGCGTCCTTCTCGACCCACCGCCTTTTCATACTTCTCAAGATACTTTTGGGCGTCTTCCAATGTGGCGCCGGGCTGCAAATTCGCCACCATCTGGAAAGTGATCCGGGCTATCTGAGCCGCTGACAATCGTACCTCTACAGCCTACTATACTGCCTAGTGGATTGGGGTTCATGTCCATTTCCTGGGATTCACGTGGCCATCATAAGCGGTATCAGCCCGAACAAATCAACTTATGTTCATCTCTCCCTTAGCAGGGCATCAACTCTTTGAACCTGCTGAGCCAGCGTCATCACAAGGAGGCTTTGACTTTGGCATGGGTGTTTCCCAATTTCGGGGACCCCAAGACCATCCAAAACCCTTGGGGCCCTTGGGTGGTGCCCAGCCCCTCCCAAGAAACAAAAAAAAGATCTGACCTGGGTCAAAGAAGTCACCACCTGTCTGCCTCAATTAATGTGTAGCCCGCGCCAGAAGAGTGGGCCTGACTTTAGCAGCTGGTGCATCGCTTTGTGGATCCTCTCAAGTTCTTTTTTTCGATCTAACAAGAATGACTTTAATTCCAGGAATTTAAAAATTGTATAACACCACAAACGATGCGAATCTTAGCCCAAGTTCTTCAAACTTTTACCACTTTTTCATGAATTGGTGGTCACTCAGAGTACCAGCCGCTGCGACCAAAACACCAGGAGGTCTTCCGTCTTGTTTCGCCCACCGGCCTACGGGCAACCACTGAAGCCAACACCGGAACTCATTTTTCCAGTACAGTGGAATTTCTTAAAATGGGACCACTTGAACCATTGGTTTTCTCCTTTAAACATGAAAAAATTGGGGTGATAACTTGGGGTCCTGCCAGTTGAAGAAACCTCCAAATTACCATTTGGAATTGCGCTGCGCAGTGTTCAAATCCCGAAATGTGCTCCCTTGATACTGGTTGACTAATACGACTTTCCACAAAGGATGATTTTAGTCCCCAATCTATTGGATATAGTATTATAAATTATAACCAAATATAATCATTAGCCAAGAGGGGTTTTGAACACTCTTCGGGTGGTGACTCACAAGCGTTGAAGCAGGGTGCATGCGCCAGTGGGTAAATTGCTCTTTGGTCTTGCGTGGATGTTTGCGAAAATCACAAAGTATTTTTCGCAACCTCCGGATAGATAGAAAATTTGGAAAACTTCAAAATTCTGGAGGAAACATCATCTAGTCATCTACAACATTCTGGAAATTTTATTCTATCTTTCTGGGGACCCATGTATACCGTGTGCAGTAAGATCAAATAAGATTAGTAAATCTTGAGATGGGTACATCGTCGCATCGTGCAGGATCTCAGAATTGGGTGACACCAAACGCAGACTCAACGGTGGGTGGATCCAACATCTTCGGACAAGCGATAAATCAGCAACACATGGTCAAAGTACGTCA
>CAMXCT020002165.1:0-112073 GCA_947184155.2 Cladocopium goreaui
GAGAGATGCGACTGTGTGTGCGCTGCCCGTTCATTTTTCTCTCGGATCTCAAATAGGCCGGAATACAGCCTTGACCTGGTGCCAGCCTCTCACTGGGAAAAGGTTCATCTTAGAGCACACAACTAGTCAATTTGGTGCAGGAGTGTTGCTTCCCGGTCGAGCTCCGGGGGTGATCGCAGCTCATTTCGTAATCGTTCTGGTAAGTACAGTCCTTCAAGTATTCTGCGCCAACGAAACGTAGCAAAGTTTGTTTGTCGAGACTGTTTCTCAATGATATGTTGGTATTTCCAGACAGTTTGATTCATGATTGTGGTGGCCCTATCTGTCAGAGTTGTGGGTTTCACTCGCGCCAAAGAAGATTGCTCACTTCTACACTCGTCTACGGCGCCACACCCTTGCTGTAGCATATCAATGACCGTGTCTTCAGCACTTTGCGCAGCAGCAGCTTGTACGGCGTTGAAGACTTCTTTTCGGGCAGGGTGACCATGCCATTGCAATGAATGGCAAAGCACGGAAGCAATCGGAATCTCCTGCCACGGGTCCGCTTGTGCGTCTAGGAGCAGCTGTACATTCGTCCTGTGCCGATGAAGGACAGCAAGGAAGAGGGGTGGTAGCGCTCCTTGTACGGGTGTCACCGAGGCACCAGCCTCAAGCAAAGTGCAGAAGGTACCGCAACCTTCGAAACCCTTGGGTCAGCGTCCAGGACGTCGTCCTTAACTCACTAGAACCGTCCACGCTACCAAGTCAACCACTCCCAGAGCTCAGCCACTTTTACACACAAGCACAAGGAGAAATGTCTTGCTCATGTCGCTATGGTTCTTGTTGGTGTGTCACGCCTTGACACAAAACGATGCGGAGTCGCCAGTCAGCATCTTTCTGCTAACTCTCACAAAAGCGATCAAAAACACATGTCCTCACAAAAAGTCTTTACATCAAGACATGGTTTGTTTGTTTAAATAAGTTTGAGTGTTTGAAAAACGTTGAAACATTTCAAGCACCAAAACATGATTCATGATGTCTCCCTCAGATCTGTTAGCAACTCCAGTTCTGAATGCCTTTCAGAACGTTGCTCTCGCTATCATCATTGAGAGACAAAACACACTACTCTTCTCCAATCAATGTCAAACAAAGTTCCTTCTTCCGAAGTCACAAAATGAATTCTACGATCTTCTCACGATTCCTTCGTGCACTTCTGCGATGATTCTGTCGACAAAACTAAAGCAAAGTATATGGAAAATGGTTTGATTTTCCATGTCACTATACAAATTCAAATCCTCACGATGTTCTCCGTGCAATCAAAGTACTCAAAGAAGACGAAAAGTATATCGTTGTTGGGTTTCGTCATCTCCAATAAAACGTGCAAAACATGAAACGTGCAAATACGATGTCAACCATCACGGTTGAGCTCATCATCAAGATGAAAACCAAATTCACTTCTTCCAATGCAGAAAAGACCAATGGATTCATCTCACCACAGATGTCAAATTTTCACACCCCCTTTTGAGATGAACTCCATTCCATGTATACGCTGTAACCCATCCAGACTTCAGCACATATCGCTCAAACTCGACAGGTCAATACATATAGTACGAATTGTCCCGTTGTCCACCATCCAATGAACAACCAGCTCATAGTCTTTCCTCGCCTTTGCACCAATGAAGATATTCTCAATCACCCAGCTGCCTCTGCACTGAAGTTCCAGTGAAGCAACCCTTTGGCTTTCCAACCTTTCCAGAGTCCTCCACAACCTTGCATGCGCAGAGAAAAGAATACCAATCCTTTGCAATTGGACTTGTACTCTTGTTTCCCAGGTGATTCATACTCCATTTGCAATATCCTGCCATCTCATCATCGACATATACCTCTCGGTATGTCTTGCCCTCATTGGCAAACTTTCCAAACGCAAACTTCGTTCTGCTCCAATCTCGAAAACTCATTCCTTCAGGCACCAAATCAGCAGTAAGCTGATCAAGGACCTTGTCGGCAATCCCAGGAAAGATTGGGATAGGCATGACAGGCAACTGTGCATTCAAAGGTTCAGCTGCCGAAGAAATCAAATCGAATTCATCATCATCCAGAGCCTCACGAAGTCGCTTGCTTCCATCTGTCATTGCTCCTTGACTCTCCAAAGGAGTCAAAACACTGGATCCGGCTGCATAGCCTGACCCTGAATTTCCACTGTTCCACTTCTTCTGAAGAAGAGCAAGCAAAGCCTTCTCATCCTCATCTGTCCATCCAGACTTGGCCATGGCTACAAACCAAACCGCGTCCGGTAGTGAAAAAGCACTAGACTGTGGCTAAACTCTTAGGAGCAATCAACCTAGAACGTGAAACGAAGTGTCGAACCGCCATCACAAGTGTGATAGGATCAGTGGCCTTTCAGATTGTTCTGCACTGCGCACACACACTGCATCTTACAGCATCGCGCAACAAAACTCTGCACAAGATGAAACATCGTGAAAACTCCTGTTTGTCTTTGGCAACGTTTGTTTGAAAACAACGTGCAAACAGAAATGAAACTGAATGAAACATGGTACCAACTTCTGTCTCTCTCTCTGTCACAGGGCCCCCTTTTAAACGCAAACTCAACTCTTCTTCGAAGCATGTTTGACCGCAATCAAAATGTATCTTGCCAACTTTCGGTTGTAAAACGCTGTTTCAGTATAGTTGATTTGATAAAGTTCTGCATGAGTCTGACATGTGCATGTTGAAAGTTTGGAGTGAAGATTTAGTGCAAACCAAGCTGAATTGGAAACAAACTTCAATGTCTTTCCAATCGGAATACCATCCTTGTTCTGACATCCAGTCTTGCACAACCTCACCAAAGCCTCATGCCTCATGTCAAAACTCTGCAAAAGATTCACTGTCTCAGGTCGGGACCAAATGGTATTTCGTTCTGGAAGCTCAAACGAACATGAGTCTGCATGTTTGAAGTAACCACCAATCGCGTTGATGATCTCATCCCATTCCTGGTCCTTTTCAGTGACTGAGTCCGGATTGAAATTGCGAAGCGGACTTCCACTTCCACAAGGAGTCGATGCATGAATATGCACCCAAGGTGGACATGACGAATTCTTCCACTGTCGAATGCAAACAGCTACACGACTCAACGTTCCAGAACTCTGCACCTTAGCAACTACACCAATGTATGGGACCTTTGAAACTTCACAGACCTTTCTCAAGTTCGAATGTTCCGAACAACACAGTTCCACAATCGCAATTGAAGAACCCTGAGTCAACACTTGCTGCAACACACTCAGTTCACGCAGTTCTGCCAACTCAGCTGTCAAACCATCTGGAACCACAATCCCAAGAGCATAGCGATGTTTGTAGAAAGCTTTGGCACTCAAACATTTAGTGAAAAGATCTGCTGGATTTTCAACACCACTCCTGTGTCTCAATTTCAACAAACCCTCTCTCATCTGCTCTCGTAACCAATGCAATCTTATTTCAATGTGTCGTGAACGTCGTGGCACGTCCATGGATCTCACAAGTTGCAATGCGGAGCTTGAATCGCTCTCCAACCAAATCACAACTTCTTCTGGCTCATCGATCTCATGAAGTGCAAACAGAAGACGGTGAACCAGTCTTCCAAACGCAACGCTTTCTTGACACACTGATTGCAAACCATAGAGTTCTGCCTCACATGAACTCAAGCTCAAAGCTTGTTGTTGTCGGCTCAGAGACCTTACCAAGGACCTCTCAAAGAAAACAGCTCCACCGCTAACACCTTTGCGGTTGTTGAAACGGTACGGCGCATGTGAAGCGTCGCTGAAAGAGTGAAGATGGACTGATCTCAGTTGAGTATCATCAACCTGACTCATGATGGTCTCATCTCTGCTCGGTAAACACAAGCATGCATGCATGTCAACATACAAGAATCTCAAAACTGCTTTCAATGCTTGTTCAGTTCCGTGCATCGGTTTCGCTTGCTGTGTCCCAAGAACAGACATCCATGTCTTCAAGTCATGACGCACCTGTGACAACCAAAGCAATTTTCCCAACGCCTTTCTGAAGCGTGAGTATGCTTCATCTGACAAAGGTTTCTGAAAGTTGCTATCCGTGAGTGTTTTCTCAAGATGTCCTGAAATGTCAGGCACATTCTCAGACCCACGGGTAACACCATAATCCAGAAACGTAGAGTCAAGATAATGTGGATCGACACCCAGAGTGATCTCAGAGGAATCTCTTTCTCTTTTGATGACACGACCAATAAAGGTCAGGGATCCTCCCTCTTCTCCGATCTCTCCAGTTGTCTTCACAGGCACTACAGACGACAAAGTTGCAACCACATGTTCTTCGGCTTCCTTAGTGGTCGACAACAACAAATGTCATCAACATACACAACACACAAACAAAACCCAATCTCATGACCATCTTTCACAATCTGTCCACCATACACACATGGTTCCAACGAATCAGACCAAAGGCCTACATGTTCAACCGTAAATGTCAAAAGCTGCAACCATGCCAGTGAAGCATCACGTAACCCGTTCAATGCCTTTTCAAGCAAATAGTAGGTCGCTTCACCTGATGGAAAGCTAATCGACAACGGCATCTTCAAGACAACATGTACACCAGTTCCCAATGGACTATGCATGAAGGCATGACTCACGTCCAATGCACGCAAAAGCATCTTCCGTGTCGCTGCCATCGCAAGTACCAAATGGACACTCTCGATTGAAGGAGTCGGACTGCTAAATCCTAAGGATCTAGCTGAGGAGCCACGATTGAAGTCCTTCGCAACAATCCTGGTTCGAACCCTCTCACTGCTTTTGTAAGCTGCAACCCACCTCGACTGGATCAAACGAAGGTTCGGAACAGCCTTCTTCATGTCGTCCAGTTCTGACTGGGTGATGATGCGGCCAGTCTTGCAGTGTTCCAAGTTCCTAACCTCCTCTTGCATACCTTTGAAACCTTGTTCCAAATCAAGCTCTTGCAAACTCTGGTCATCTATGATACTGTCCGGTTTCCAAACCAAGACATCCTGACCTCCAAGACGCATCTTCACAAAATCATGCTCATTGCCTCGATTGAAACAAACAGAATCAAGAGAACCAGAAAACATTTCTGGAGATGTTGCCGGAGCAAAAGACGCTGGACCTTCAAGTGTACCCAAACTCGCAACCAACACAGGCTCACCACTACCAACCCAAAACCAATCAAAATCCATGTTTGTTTGAAGCAGTTCCTCAGAATCTTCACGGATTTCTCTTTCCAACTGTTCTCGGTCGGTCTCAGCTTTCCTTTTAAACCTTCTAGTGTACTCAACCTGTGTTTCCGGCTGTCGCCGAGCGGACTCAGGTGTTGGTACCAATTCTTCATCATCGACCTCTTCTACTGGCACCTGAACCTGGGGTACAACAACAGGGCTCTCCTGAGAGAGTGCAGGTTCAACACGTCTTTCCTTTCTCCGTTGTTCCTCAAACTCAGCAAAACGCTTTCTACATTCCTTGTTGTGCCTAATACCAGGTGCTTCCATGCCACTCTCACATGCTGGACATCGACGAGTCGGTTCAAAACGTGATACGTCAGGTGAAGTTCTTTCAGAACTCTCAGGACTACCAATGGCTACATCTGCAGTATCTGCTGGTGACGTAGGAGATGGAGTGACAGAAACTCGAGACGGCTCTGCTGGAACTTCCTGTGGAGTCACGACAACGTTCGATCTTGCCAATGGCACTGCTGGCGCCAAACGCAACTCACCAGATTTCTTCTTCACACTGCTGGACTCTGGCAAGACAAGTTTGGGCTGTGAAGGTGCCGGCAAACTCTGGCCTTTCAACTTTCGCAACTCTTCAGGAGGTAGCTGACTCATATCAGCTGGTGCAGTCCCACTGTCATTCACAATTTGGGGTCTACTACCTACAGTCCCAGTGTCAAATTGAGTCAAAACACCCTGTCCCGAATTCAAATCCCATCTCAAAGGTGAAATAGCCCTGATGTTCCTAGCTACAAAACGCATCAACTCAGCTTTGCCATCCACACGAATGAGACCCTGCACAACTGGACCTCGTTCCAATCCCATGTGAATGAAAGTACACTCAACATTTCTTGTTGAAAGTGGTGAATGCTGCCGAATTGAATCAGGAATCTCTGCCAAAACCTGAGCACCAAACAAAGTCGAAACTGGTTTGGATAACTTCCTTCCTGACACCATTTCCAATGGACTTCTGTCTGAACCTCGTGATGTTGAAAAATGGTTGTTGCACAAAGCCAAATACGTCAAAACGTCAACCAAATTCTCATGTGAAAACGTGACATCCAACCCTTGTGCATTCAGATCAGCCCTTAGTACAGAAAAGGATTCCTTTAATTCCCTAACTGCTCGCTCAGCCGACCCAATCGATCGATGTTGTTGTGGCGCGGCTCTCCGAATAGCGAACGTATATCGGCCAGTAGAGGATCCAATGATCTCTCCCACTGCCCTCTCGCTATCGGTGTGGACGTCAATGGAGACTGCCTTCGAAGTCAACCCAAAATGTTGAAGCCATACAACAATCTGTCTCCTGGCTGCTTCGACATCTTCTCCAACCACCACATAGCCAATGCACCTCGACATCATCTCGGTTAACACAAGGATCTTCACCGAACCTGGGAGTTCGTCTGTGACGATCTCTCCTGATGTCTTGAGAAATGCAAAATCGGCCTGAATCGAAACCTCTTTCCTGTCACCTTTGTCTCTTCTGTGCTGAAAGACGGAACGACCCTTGGCACACTCCAAGCAATTCGGATTGAATGGAATATGTCCCTGTCTCCGGTGACGTGCCAGTTCACTGTCGTCTCCTCCAGACACAGCTGCGACAGAAAAGTCATGAGTGTTACTCACAGTCAAGTCAGACCTGTATGCACTACTACTACCAACATCGGGATACAAACGAACCCAAGGACAATTGGCAAAATAAGCAACATCAAGACAATGCATTCCAAGCTTCTCATGGAACAAATCAAAACCTTTTGGACCTTGTGTGAATCTCCATCCCGAATCTGCCAATGAAGTGATTGACAAAATGTTGTGCCGGATGGAACCCACCAAAACATTCAAACGTGCTTTCTTCCAACACCAATCATCACCTGATGTGCCTGACATGTGCATCTGAACTCCAATCTCAGCAGTGCCTGACATGTTGACTGAGGATCCATTGGCAGCTTTGTAACTACCTAATCCCTCACTGTCCTGCAGCACTGACCTGAAGGCTGACAAGTTCGATTCAGCCAAAACACTTGTGGATGCACCAGAGTCAAGAAGCCACCAAGAAGCATCGGTGTTGTCAGCGACCTGTGAAAGCAAAGGTCGCAAAAACTTCAAGTAAGGTTCAATCTGCTGTTCAACTGAAACCTCACTGTGGTCATCAAACCAATCATGTGCACGCACCAAAACGACTTTCATCGGTACAGTGGCACACAAGTCTCGGCTGGGGTCATTAACAAAACGTGTCTCCAAGTTGGAACTATCACCAAGTCCAACTTCATCTCCACACTTCAAACCACAAAACCATGGCTCATGAGTACAGCTGTCGCAACCTCTTGCCAGCACACAACCCATGTCAGCCGCTTCAACTTCCTCTGACTCATGAGTACAGCTGTCGCAACCTTTTGCCAGCACACAACCCATGTCAGCCAGTTCACTTCTCACTACTTCTGACTCACAAGTACAGCTGTCGCAACCTCTTGCCAGCACACAACCTGTGTCAGTCAGCTCATCTTTCTCTTCTGACTCATGAGTACAGCTGTCGCAACTCTCTTGCCAGCACACAACCCATGTCAGCCAGTTCATCTTCTTCTTCTGACTCACGAGTACAGCTGTCGCAGCTCTCTGCCAGCACACAACCCGTGTCAGCCAGTTCACTTTCTTTTGACTCACGAGTACAGCTGTCGCAGCTCTCTGCCAGCACACAACCCGTGTCAGCCAACTCAATTTCAAAGTCTTTGCAATCAACCACAAGCCTATTCTCGGTTTCCATGTCAGCAACCTCATGCTCATGCACAAACCTAAGACCTCCAGTGGTTTCACATGTCATGTCAAACAACAAAGGATTAATGATCATGCTGCCGACACTGCCAGTCTTTTGGACATCAGACCTATTGTCGTGGCTTGCACTCGGTTCCGCACTTTGGACTGGTCCCTGTTGCCAGGTATACCCATACCCGTCGCAATACCATCCAGAACCATCGTCCCACCATGTCTGCGAAACTCCCCATTGACCATCACAGCTCTCCGGCCATTGGTCATGCCACCAATAGTCATCATCGTCCCAACTCTCTGCAGTCCAGTCGGTCCAATCTTCTGAAACCTCATTCAACTTGCCTTTCTTTCCCTTTCCTTTGCTACTGCCTTTGCTTCTAAAGGTAGCACCCTTTCCTTTGGAACCTTTACCTTCTTTGCTCTCAGGGCAGTTGAAGCTGATGTGTCCCATGTTACCGCATCTAAAACACCGAATCTTGCTCATGTCTGCGGTACAACCTGGGGCAGTGTGTTTCCGACTGCCACACTTTCCACACCTGCCTTCCACTGCATCTACGAGTTCGGCATCAAGAGAATGATGTTCTACACTCCCCTCCAGGGAACTCAATCTCTTGCTGGGGCCTGCTGTCCCAAAATCGCTAAACAGGCGTTGTTGCTCTTCCCAACGCATCGCAGCGTTCCTGTAGGACTCGTAATTGTCTGCGCCGCTGTGATGGAGAACATAATTCTTCACTGTCTCAGGCAAGCTTTTCAACAGAACAACTAGCATGTCAGAATCTGCCAGCTTCAGTCCTGTGGTGTCCACCTGCATAGGGAGAGTTCCTAGCAACCTTGAGAACCTTGCAGCTTCATAGTCAATTCTTCTGATAGTATCACTAACCAAGGAACTCGGCGATGTCTGTGTCGCCGCCAGGACAAAGGATTTCCCTGCAATCTGCGTCCTTAGTGAGAGCGCTTCGGATCTTGACCTCAGAGAAAATTCAAGAGTAAGTTGCCTAAGCAGTTCAAACCCATTTGCTTGTTGGTTTACTGCTACTGTCACTCTGTCACTAGATCCTACTCCATGTAGTGCCACACCCTCACTGAAAGCGTTCACCAACGCCACACACCTGGGGTTGTCGTGAAACGCAGCTTTTAAGATGGACATAAGCCTTCGAGACCTTGCCTGTTGTGCTCCACTGAGCGCACTCCATCTAATGGGACCGGGCCAACGGCTACTATGCTGGATTTCTACAGAAAATTCTAAACTTCCACCAGCTGCCCAGGATGACAACTCATCCAAATAGCCAGCCCAACCTAACACCTCTTCTTCTCTTGTCTTCCAAGTTCCTACTGGTGTTGGTGCCGGTGTCAACCATTTTTCGCTTTTGGCGAAGACATCCAATTGCTGTGAATTTCCATGATTTGATTGTTGAACACCAAAACCAGGCAAAACATCAAATGGCTGCGGAGTCACAAACGACGAATCAGCTGCCCTACCAAGACCATCACCAAACACTTCTGGAACCCCTCTTCTCTGTTGCATAGTTACAAAACGATCTTGCATATGCTGCTGCACTGTCTGTAGCTGTCCCTCACTCATGCTACCTAACATGGCCATGACCTCTTGGATCTGCGCCGCCTGAGGCGTCAAGCCTCCCAAGCTCGCTCCAACCGGGCCACTCGGCACGTTTCCTTGGCAACTCATTGGGTTCACTCCTAAGTTTGGAAAATCTCCAGACCTTGGTCCACCAGGCATACTCGCACAACCATAACTTGGCACACGCGCTTGCGAATTCTGTTGCATAAACGTTTGTTGTTGGGGAATCCATTGCGCACCAAACCATGCTGGTCCCAGTCCTTGCATTCCGGGGACATTTCCTTGCTGACATCCCTGCACCGGACCTACCTGACCACCTGCATCCAGGTTTGTCGTGCTCGCAAATCCCTGTACGTTCTGTGACACATTTGCTTGTTGTTGCTGTGGCTGCTGCTGGGGCATGTTACTTACTTCAGGTGTTTGTCCATCCATCCCAGATCCACTACCTTGCTGACTAGGCGTTCTTGGCACTGGCGGCAATCCGTCACTACGGTTACAACCACCATTTCCGGTACCACTTCCTTCACCTCTTTCAGCCATACCAGGACTAGGACAACCTTGCACACCTTGGCTCGCACTACCTGAATCCATTCCTACTTACGCGCAGCAAGCAGGCAGCTCCGCTACCATGCAGAAGGTACCGCAACCTTCGAAACCCTTGGGTCAGCGTCCAGGACGTCGTCCTTAACTCACTAGAACCGTCCACGCTACCAAGTCAACCACTCCCAGAGCTCAGCCACTTTTACCAAACACACAAGCACAAGGAGAAATGTCTTGCTCATGTCGCTATGGTTCTTGTTGGTGTGTCACGCCTTGACACAAAATGATGCGGAGTCGCCAGTCAGCATCTTTCTGCTAACTTCACAAAAGCGATCAAAAACACATGTCCTCACAAAAAGTCTTTACATCAAGACATGGTTTGTTTGTTTAAATAAGTTTGAGTGTTTGAAAAACGTTGAAACATTTCAAGCACCAAAACATGATTCATGATGTCTCCCTCAGATCTGTTAGCAACTCCAGTTCTGAATGCCTTTCAGAACGTTGCTCTCGCTATCATCATTGAGAGACAAAACAACCTAAACTTCTCCGATCAATGTCAAACAAAGTTCCTTCTTCCGAAGTCACAAAATGAATTCTACGATCTTCTCACGATTCCTTCGTGCACTTCTGCGATGATTCTGTCGACAAAACTAAAGCAAAACATATGGAAAATGGTTTGATTTTCCATGTCACTATACAAATTCAAATCCTCACAATGTTCTCCGTGCAATCAAAGTACTCAAAGAAGACGAAAAGTATATCGTTGTTGGGTTTCGTCATCTCCAATAAAACGTGCAAAACATGAAACGTGCAAATACGATGTCAACCATCACGGTTGAGCTCATCATCAAGATGAAAACCAAATTCACTTCTTCCAATGCAGAAAAGACCAATGGATTCATCTCACCACAGATGTCAGAGGGAAATTGTACCCATATATGGGAGTTGTAGTGCACTCTGGCTCCGCCAGTGGCCTATCAAGGACAATGGCAATGAGCATTTCACCCCCATCTTTATGGATTATAGTCGGTCGGCCAGCTTGGATCTCGGCGAGGATTGCCACTGCCTTATTTTCACACACAGTGCGTTCCCATTCTTCTAGAGCTCTTTGCGCCAGGGTGTCCGTCTGCGGTGGGGCTTTTTAGGGCAGCCGGTGTCCCTAGTGTTCTTATGAAGAGGCTATCAGGGGGAACGGGGGATGGGAAGTGCTGAATGGCCGCTACTGCACGTTGCACGTCACTTGTTTGTACATCATATGACGTGGTTGTTTTTTTGCTTATGGCAGGTTCGGAGTCGGCCCATAGTTGCTCCAGTGTGTATCCTGGGTTCGGTTCCATATACTTTCGGTTCCATACTGCATGATGGGACCATTGGGACGCGTCACGGTTGATTTCTACTGAATCCCTTTTCATGTCATATTCTTTGAGCATGTCATCTAATTCTTGTAGCTAGCAGCTCTGTGAATACAGCATTGTCTGACAGCGCCATCAATGTGGAGTGGCCATCCCACAGGCATATGGGAATATTCCAGGAGTCCGTCACCATTTTCCTCTATGATTGTACCCAACATTGGGACATCGATAGTTGCTTTAAGGCTGACTTGTGCACGTTTGCACTTCCATGTGTCAGGTGCTAAGAGACCTCGCTCAAGTGACTGGAATTGTGGTTGGTCAGTCGCTGGTAGCACCTCTTCTTTGATGACTAACTTCAGTCCATGCAGTGGCTGGGGTTGCTCTTTCTGAGGGTCTTGAAGTTGCTGGGATGTAGTGTCCCTGGGTGTTGTGTCTTCAAACCAGGTGGGACGGACTGACTGGACTCCTATGGGACTTGCAGAACTTGTAGTTTTAATGCTTTCTCTGCGCAGGCTATGATATACGGGCGGGATCATCCATGCCGGCACAAAGACTGTGATGAACTGCACATTCCAGATAACCTGTAGGTTCTGATGATGATGATGATGATGATGATGTGGGCGACGAAGGTAGCCACCACATTTTTGAGGTTCCCCATCCACAGTCGAAATACCATGGGCGCGTCGACCTCGCACTGATGAATCTCCGTAAGTGGTCCCATTTCGTGAGGGCTGGGTGAAACACATATGAAACAGGAAAGGTTGGTAGCACCATTCAGTGGAACCCTATGCTAGTAGGTCATAGACACTTCGAGCAAAATGTAAAACTTCATAACCAGGAACATGACCTGGGAAGGATCCGAACACACACAAGAAAGAAAGCAACCGAAAAGAACAAAGAAGGGAGTGAGAGCAAATAAAAAAGGTTTACGTATAGCTTTCCCTGAGTAGTAGCCAACACTTGGGGAACGCGTTGAGGGGGAACGGTCGTGTGTTATCCCTACGGCACGGCAGAAACCTGACACTTGCCCAATAAGCAAGTGTCGACCTTGGGGGTTCCACTTGGGAGGTCCGCCCACCTGTTCTGCGTTGTGCCGATAGGGGGTTACGACTAAGTCTTACATCACCTAAAAACAAAAGTGGGTAGCATCTGAGATTGTTTCCTTTTTTTTTTTGGTTTGGGTTGTTTGGTCTGCGCATCCTGCCTTGGCTATCGGCGGCGGCCGCCGGGATTTAACCCTCCTGGCTGTCTCGGTCTCGTTTCCCTTTGCCACCTTTGCCGTTACCTTTGGCTCCACCTGGTTTTCCTTTGCCTTGACCTTTTCCTTTGCCTTTGGCTCGCTGTTTGGGGCCACGGTCGGGGTAAACTTGTAGTTTAGATTCCCCCTCGCTTGCGAATTTGCTGTAGATATACAGGGACCAGTTGAGTGTGGTGCGGATGGCTTCATGTGCAAGGCGGGACGGTTCCCCCGGGGTGAGCCTGACTGAATAGGCACTGTTTCCAGCTTTGGAGCACCATTCGATGAGGGGGCATAAGTTGAGCCCATCAAAAACCAACTTGCGTTGTACAGCGGTGGGCCATTTCCTCCTGTTGTTGCCATGGGTTTGGGATGCTTGTTGGAGCGCGCCTTCATCATGTTGGCGTTCAAGGACCTCCCTGATTTCACGGGTGAGTGTTTGACCGACCACATCACGTATGTCACTTTTGGATACTTCGCCTGTTTCCACCTTGGCGAACATTTCTTCAAGTCCTTTACACGCCTCCACACGTATAAACCGATAACTTTGATCCAACTCAAGGCGCAACTCAACGTTGTCCAACCGATCGTTGTGCCGTGTGAGCTGGTTTTCTGCTTGGGTGAGGCGACGATCGAGATCGTCCAATTTTCGTTTTCTGCCCGTGTCAGAGTTGGCTGGGTTTCTGGGAACACGAGCCATGAGGACAACACCAGGAGGGTGAAACACAGAATCACTACTTTGATGTTCATGATGGCTGCGGGGGAAGGGCGAGGTGATGACAAAAGCCATATCGAAAGTGACACTGGACTAGCATTCAGCATCCCTATCTGCCTGTCCGGCGTTTGGGTAATGTTGTGATGAGTCCATCTCGTAGAGCTTCCTGCGAATGAGTATATCTTTCATGGTTTTTACGGGACTGTACACTTTCCAAGATTTTGGCACAATATTGACATGTACGGTTTGCCGGGTCAGGCCCCCTACAATCAGGCTGGTGTTGTGGGAGGTCACAGGATCGAAATTGTGTGTTACACGAGTCGCACATCAAAAGGGGCCATCGTCCAGCCCGTGGGCCGGGGTTGGCAGCGGCAGGACGACGCATGCGAGGTGCACGCTTTGGGGCAGGGGGGGGTGGGTCAGTACCCATTGGTCCGGGGGGTCGTTGGATCCAGGTTTGCGCATGAGGGGAGATGCGGCCAGCCGCCCCTCGGGCTGCTAATCTGTCAGCTGCTTCATTTCCATATATGTCCGTATGTGCACGTACATGTTGGAAATCCAGTGTGAAGTGTCGACGAACTGCATCAACTAAGGTGGCGACAGTATCAACAAGTTCCACATTGTCCTTGGATTTATTCAGACGTGTAACTGCCCCATATGCATATGTGGAATCGTAATATATAGTGGCCTGGCGGGGGTGGTTTGGCGGTAACAGCGTATGAACCTGTAGAAGGTACCGACAAGCTTCCCCGATGGCACTAACTTCACCAGTGTTATTGGACTTCACCCTAGCACCTAACCAAATTGGATCATAAGGTGCTACATTAACCGGACCATACAGGGCCGCTCTCCAAGCAGTGTCCATGCCAGGATTGTGTTGGTCAAATACTGCCACTCCCCACCCCGCATTGAGAGGTGCTTCATCTGAACCACTGCTTCCCCCCGATCCATCCGTGTAGATGTGAAACCATGTAGGAAGGGGTGCAAAGAGGGTCTTGTCTGGGCCACACACTCTCGCCTCACTGTCAATACAACTAAAAACGATCTAAAAGCTTTGTGGCTGGGCATGTGTGGCTCTTGTAGGTCCCAACCCGGCGAAAGGTTTGCATACACTTGACACAGTGGAAGGACTGCACTGTACTTAAGTTGGAGTCACAAATAGAATGTTCTGCCTCATAATGGAAGACCAGCTGATTATGTTTGGTAAACACTGTCTGACAAACCGGGCAGGTGAGGCGACCATCATCCCTAGCGCGTCGTCTGTTTTGACGGAGACGTTGTCCGTAGGTCCTTGGGTCCACCCTTCTAACATCTCCCCCACGCCTACGCTCCCCCAATTCATTATCACTATCCTCATAATTACGTTCGCCGTGCTCTAGGTGCGGTTGCGCCCAGTCGGGGATGGGTACTCCTATGCGCCATGCATCAAGTTCGCGTTCCCTCTCTTTGGATACTTGTTCTTTAGGGTACGCAGCCATAACAAGATTGTGCCATTTGGTCCGATCTTGCGCTAAGCGGTACCAATCGATTTCGGATATGTTGGCTTGTCGGATACATGCGTTCAACCATTGAGCCTGTTTGTATGGACAATGTTGTTTGGCCCCAGCATCGGTAATCCATCCAAAGAGTAATTGTTTCTGCGGGGCATCAACTGACATTCGTGCAACATGCCCTAGCCACAGCAAAGATGCACGTCGTGCAGAAACCATAAACGGTTCCCATTGAACCATTCTGCATAGTACTGCGTTACTGAGTCCTTGCCGTCGAAGTGTGTATGTACGCATGTTGAAGGCACGTCGCACCGCTAAATTGATGACTGATTGCAACCTGTGAATTTGACTTGCCTGCCATGCTCGTGTACGCACAAAAGTGAAGAGCACACCTTTGACTATAGCTTTCAAAACGCGAATCCGAACCGACAACTTGAGATCTCTTCCATGGGTGTACCTGGCGACCTCTAGACCATGCAGACGCAACCTGTTCGATCCGTTGTACCCCTTGACGCACTGCGCGATCTGTGTCAGCTGTGTAGCCGGCGCGTTCCGCTAGTATGGCACCGACATGTTTGACTGTGGATGCTTCACCTGGACCTTGTACATCATATGGTGTGTGTGCCGTGTCACAGACCCTCAATCCTTCTGTTTTGTGCTCGTTAACCCGACCTGCGAAATGTGAAACTGTATTCACGAAAAGGGGTTCAGGGGTAGTGCCCCGCATACTGCAGAGGTACTTCCAAGTGTCTCCAAAGTTGCTGGGGTTTGGAGAAGCTTGTCCTGGCGTGAAAGTGTCATGCCGTGGCATTGTGGGCTTTTGTGAAAGTTTGGTGAGAGGATGTACAGTGTACTGAACCACCTTGAACCTACTTGAACATCTTTAAACCTATCTTGGAACAATGCATGTGCATGTGAACAGTTAGGAAACCATTTTAAGTTTGTAGGAACCGATCTGTGAACTATAGAACCCATAGGAACCTATAGGAACCAGGTAGGAACCAATTTGGAACCAAATGGAACCAGTTTGTGCATGGAAGAGCTTGGAGATGGATTTTCGTTTGTTTTTGTGGTTTTTGGTGTTTTTGGATGTTGTTTGACCCATGTCTTAGGAACTTGATGTTGTGAACTTATTTGGTAGGAGTTTTGTAGGTTATTTGTGAGTTTGAGCTGAAGACGTTTTATTTGGAGAAGCTGGAAGAACGTTTTTGAAGCTTGAGAACTCTTTTGAAGTAGTTTGAGAAGTTTGAAGACGTTTGAGTGTCACTGCGTTTTACTCTGCACGACTCTTCTAAGAAGAAGAGTGACTGAGCTGTCAAACCTGTGTGGTTTGGCTCAAGTCCGAGCTGTGAAAAAGAGCTGCCACGCCGCTCTCGTGTTTTCACATGGTAGCGGAGCCCCAGTGATCCTGAGGGTGAGGGGCAGACGCTAAGAAAGACAGTTAAGATCTGCCGCTGTCTTGCTGTGAGAGTTGCAGAAGAGGTCTGTGAAAGATCTGGCATCTTAAGATGAGTGGACCTGGGCCAATGAGTCCCAGCACAGAGCCAGGCACCGCTGTGGCTACTGGAAGTGCCAGTAGTGCCCCTGCCGGGCTGGTTTCTGGACATTTAGACACTGGAACGACACCTGTGTTTAGTATGTCAGGGCCACAAGGCCCACCCACTGTCTATGTGCCGACAAACCCAGATCCTCTGCAAGGATCAGGAGACCCATGGCTGAGCTTCAATACTGGTATGGGTGGAAGATCAGATGGAAGTTTTTTGTCATCTGGTACCTACCAGACAGGCCAATCGACAGGCCAGTCAACAGGCCCATCAGGGGCACCGAGCACACCAGCAACTGGAGTTACGTTTGCAATGCCGCCAGGTTTTCTGGACACACCAGGTGGTCCAGCAGGAGGTCCAGGAGGAGTTCCTGGAGGAGTTCCTGTGAGCCAAGATCCACTGATGATGCAAGTACTTCGACAGCAAATGTTGCTGACCCAATCCATGGTTGACTTTCTGTCACGTACAGCGCAGGGAGCAGGTGCAGTCCCTCCACTGCCTGGAGCTCAAGGGCCAGTGCCCCAAGCTCAGGTCCAAGGAAGTCAAGGACAAGGAAGTGAACGTCTGACCATGGATACCAAGTGGATTCCAGCAGCACCCTTGCCAGACTGGAAGTCTTGGAGTACAAGGTCAAAAGAGCTGTCTGGTTTCAAGGGTTGGTTAGACAAGTTTGCATCGTGGCTGTGTCTGGTCCACGATAGCTATGCGCAAGAGCTCAAGGAAGCTCTGAACTTGCCATACTCTGTGGTGATCGTGAACCAAGATCAAGCCATTCGAAGTCGTCGACTGTTTCATCTGCTCCAGCAGAGCTTTTCTGGATACTCAAGGGTTGACAATGTGGTGAAATCTCAGATTGCATTTTATGGCATTCAGGAGGCAAATGGTTTTGAGCTTTTGAGATTGCTGCGCAGAGAATTCAGTTTGATGAGCCGTCCAAAGGCGCTGCAATACAGAGAAGCCTGCCTGAAGTACACCGTGAAGAAGAGCGAGAGGCATCTTCTCATGGATGTGCTGAGAGAGATTGGGGCTGAGATTGAAGGATTTCACTCCATGTTGGAAGCTTCCCTGATTGCAGGTCAATTGGCTGATTTGCGCATCAATGAGGGAGATCAATTTTTGCTATATCTGAGAAATTTACCAGAGAAGGTGGCAGAATATGTTCAACTCCACTGTGGTGCCACTACTGTTGCCAGGGTTTGGGAGTCTGTGGTCGCGTACCACACCAGAATGAGACTCACCAATGACCTGGACAGCAGAGTTCATGTGGCAACAGGGCCAAAGCAAGGTTCTGAAGGTGTCACTTGCCACAACTGCGGCAAACGTGGACACTTTGCTCGTGACTGTCCACAGCCTGTGAAATGCAGCCATTGCGGTAAGTCAGGTCATGCTGCTAAGGACTGCTGGGCCAAGGATCCCAGCAAACGACCTGGAGCTTCCTCAACACCCAAGCCTTCTGCAAAGCCTAAGGCAAAGCCTGCTGCAAAGAGCAAAGGCAGCAAAGGCCGAGGCAAAGGTCGAGGGAAAGGAGGAAAGTTTCGAGAAGTTGAAGAAGGTGAAGAGCCTTGTGAGGCTGAGGAGTCTCAAGAACCAGAAGTTGAGCAGGAGGGTGGAAACCAGGCTGCTATGGTAGTCAAATCCTTTGCAGTGAAGACTGGATCAGATGCTGGTGGGCCAAAGGGGGCCACAGGGACATCGAGTACTGAGAGACCGGTGACACACCACCTGAGCAGCACACTGGAGGGTTTTGTAGGTAGTGTAGGGATAGGAGATCCTAAGACCTGCTGGCTGGTAGACTCAGGGGCTACATGCCACATCGTTTCTGAGAAGTGGGTCAAGCACTACACTGTGAGTTTTGAGTATCCTGGTCCATCTCCAAGCTTGAAGGGTGCAGGAGACAATGATCTGCCTGTCAAAGGGGTTGTAGATCTGGAATTCAAGGTAGGTAAGACGAAGATTACCATGAAGCGTGTAGTAGTGGTAGGAATTCCTTTGAATGTGATCTCAACTTACGCCCTTTTGGAAACTGGTTGGAAGACAGTCCTTGGCAATGCTGAGGAGAGTGGATTGTTTTTGAAGAAATTGAAACTTCCTTTGAAGATTTCTGAGAGAGCATGGTGGCTGAAAGTCAGTTTGCTTTCAAAGCACAAGAGTGGTGTGAAGGGTTCTGGACCAGCACCGATGGACTTGAGCACCATGAACACTGGAAACACTGTGAACACTGACAGCACTGAAACGAAACAAACCAAACGAAACACTTGTTGTGGTTGTAGTTCAGTTGCAGCAGTTGTCCCTGAGGATGTTGTGGCTAAGGACCTGGTAACTAAGGGAACTAAGGACTCTTTGACTAAGGACCCTGTGAATCATGTTGCCACTCAGGAGGTTGCGCAGGTCACCAAGGGTAGGTCAGGAGGTTCTGCCAAGGTCAAGGTCAAACGTCGGGAGCTTCAGATGAAGAGTGCAGACATGTTGCAGTCGTTTTCCTATGTTTGTAGGATGTTTCATTTTGGAAGCAGTCGTCTTTTTCAGCATGTTTTTGATGATCATGAGCCCAATACCATTGAAACAGACGTTTTGTTGAAGACAAACGTTGAAACAAACGATGAAACGACAGACAGTGAAGATGATTTCATGTCGTGTTGTGCATCTGAAACGACAGACAGTGATGATGATTACATGTCATGTTGTGATTTTGAAGAGTTTTGTCAAGAAGATCATGGCACATCTGGACACATGGAGTGGAAATACCATGAAGGGAGGACAGGTTCAGGTCAATCTGATCGGAAATGCAGGTGTGACTGGACGTTTGTGGACCCTTGTTTTAGGATGATGCGTGGTTTTCCTCAGGTTGAGGACTTGACACAGGATGAAATGGATGACGGTGATGGACCTCAGGCAGGTGAGGTTTCTGAAGTTGGTTCCCCATCACTGGCCAATTCAGAAGATTTGGAGGGTTGGGGTCCCCATGAACCTGGTTTGCCAGAACGCCCAGACACCCCAGATGGTCCAGAGGGGTCAGATCTGGAGTGCAGTGTCCCTGAATTGGGTGATGGACGTCTCAGGCTGGAACATGAGTGCAGGGGCCATTGGCCTTATGACAGGGGATGTGATGATTGCGTGCAGTCAAGAGGACGCACACCTGCTAGGAGAGTAGGTCATAAGCATGAAACACCCCACAGTCTTGCTGCTGATTTCCTTTTTGTAGCAGGGAAACATTGGAAAGTTCTGGTCCTGTTGATGGTTCACACTGGGATGGTTGGCATGGTGGTTTGTGGAGGTGATAAAGAACGTGACGTGCAGTCCACTGCAGCAGTTCTCAATGAGATTGGTGTTGGAGGGTTGTCTGTAGAAGTAGCTACTGACAATGAGGCAGCACTGAAATCTTTGGTTGAAAGAGGCCTTGCAGCTAGTTCAGCACGAGGCTATCACTGGAGAAACATTTCAGAGGCAAGACCCCAGGCAAAAGGCATCGAGAGAGCCGTTTGCATCATGAAAGAAGGGATCTATGCCAATTGGTTGGCACTTGAACGCCATTGCAATGCCAGGATTGCGTTGGAATCCCCCCTTTTGGGATATTTGGTGGGACATGTCTACAGGACGTACAACGCATACTGTGAGGGAAAGGCTGGGAGCACCCCCTTAGAACGTTTGAGAGAAAAACGGGGAGGTCAGGCACCTAGGTCTTATCCTTTTGGGGCAGTTGGGTTTTTGAAACCAATTCACCCTGCAAAATGGCCTGGTCAGCGTTTGGTGTTGTGCCATTTTCTCGGCATGAGGTATGTGACTGGTGGAGGTTGTTTGGGGTACCCATTTTCTGTTGATGCTGAAGGGTATCGTGAGGTGATCAAGGGTCACTCTTTCAAACTGAAGGAACCTCTCCAGTATGATGTTGAATCTCTTTTTCCTCTTTTGGCAGGCGTCAGGCCACAGGACTTCCCAGAACCACGTCTTGAGGCGCCACAGGCAGAACAGGCTTTACCACCACCTGATTTTCCACCAGAGTTGGATCCACCGGTTTTCCCAAGGGAAGAGGTGTCTCCACAGCCCATTGCAGATGGAGCTGATGGCATGGATGTAGATGCAGGTGAGATAGGTGAAGGTCCTGAGCCCATGACGATCGACAGGGTCGATGAGGGTTCAGAAGGGGAAGGATCTGAGGAGGAAGAAGGGGATGCGTGGTTGAACAACCTTATTCTTCAAACACAAGCTGATGTGTGGAACACTTTTGTTTGAGAGAGTCTGGTTGTGTTTTCCCTGTCGGTGAGGGAAATGGTGATTTCTTTGAAGAGGACTTTGGAGGTCAAAAGGTTCGAGTCGACATTCCTGAAAGTTCTTTTGATGAGCTCACTGGAGCTGCTTTGGACTTTGAACAGGTGAAGCAGGGAATGAAGACTGAGGTACAGCAGCTTGAGCGACTTAAGGTCGGGCGCTGCCTTGTTGAACGGGATGGCCGGGCACTTGCTAAGGAGAAACAAGTCACGGTCTTGACCTCACGTTGGGTGTTAAGCCAAAAGACCTCAGAAATCGTTCGGTGTCGCCTTGTAGTTCGAGACTTCGCTACGGGAGGGACCTCAGCTTTGAATGCTGGGATCTACGCTCCAACGTCGTCGTTGGACGGGCTTCGTTGTGTGCTAGCAGTTTCCGTGGTGAAAGATCTCAGTTTGCTGACTGCTGATGTTTCTGTGGCGTTCATGCATGCGCCAGTGGAAGCGGAAGCTTGTGACTTAGTGTTACTTCCGGCGAACCTCACAATCAAGGGATGTCGAGTGATCGCATGGCTAGGGAAAGCCATGAATGGGCTTAGGCGAGCCCCACTGTTGTGGTTTCTCGAATTGCAGCGGGTGGTATATTCCATGGGAGGTCAAGACACCTTTGAGAATACTTTATTCAGGTTGCAGACGCCCAATGGGATGCTTTTAGTGCTTGTGTACGTCGACGACTTACTCGTCGCGGCTGAAAGTCCGCAAGAGCGGTGAATCGTTCTTGCAACAGTTGCAGAAGATTTGGCGAATCAAACTGACTGGAAGGATTCCAGCGCTTGAGAAAGGCGTCCTACAGTTTTTGGGGAGAACCATTTATCGAGAAAGGGATGGGGAATCCACCTTAAATCTGGGGGTCAGTGAAGCATACATGACAGGGGTCATCGACAGTTGGCACGAGAAACTGAAACCAAACGAGACACCACCAAAGCTGGAAGAGATCTACAAGGATCGCGAGAAACAGGGCGAAGACACGCCTCTGACAGCGGAGGGTGAAGCACGGTATCGCAGGGTTCTAGGACAGTTAGCGTGGGCCGCTTTGTCTAGGGCTGATTTGTGTTTTTCAGTTTCATACCTTGCGCGATTCCAGTCGAAGCCATCAGGTGCAGCGGAAGCTTGTTTGCGTGCACTGTTGCGTTGGTTGTTGACGCGCCTTCACCGCGTGCAGACCATGCCTTCTCCGGAAGGATCGCCCAGCGTAGGACCGCGAAGCGTTGTTGGTTTCTGCGACGCGTCTTGGAATGTGGCCTCCGTGTCAGGGGGAGTCTTGATGTTCGAAGGTTGCTGCATTAAGGTGTTTTCTAGAAAACAAGAATGCCCAGCTTTGAGTAGCGCAGAAGCGGAATTGTGCGCGATGACCGAAAACTCGAAGGAGTTGGTGTCGTTAGGCATGTTGCTGGAATCCATTTTGGATGGGATTCCGCTGACCATTCTGGGAACCCCGCAGTGTACAACAGGGACTTACCAGTTGGTTTTGCGCAACGATGCTACGGCTGCGATCAGCATTAGCTCGATGGAAGGGTTGCTGCGACGCGTCCGGCACATTGAACTTCGCGCAAAGTACATTCAAATGCTGGTTAAAAAGAAACGCCTTTTGCTAGAGCACATCCCTGGACTTCAAAACCCGAGTGATGGTTTGACTAAGTCATTTAAGACAAGGGATATGCTAATTAACCTCGAAAAGGAGGTAGGTTTGGTGCCAGGACTCGATACCAATGGCTTGTCATGGATCCGTACCTTTCAGCGTAGGCTTCAGCTGCTAGCCGAAGAAGGGGAGATGATGTCAAGTTTGTTGGAAGGGTCGGTAGCACCTGAAACCTGAAACCTGAAATTTTCCGAACGAATTGCATGACACAAGCCTGTTCCACTGAGGCACTTTGCTAAGGAACTTTTGTTTTCGCTTGTGACTCAACGGCATTTTGCTAAGGTTTTGAATTCGATAGACGTTGGAATCGCAGGTGACCGCCTGGAATCCAGTTTGCTCCAACTGAAGGTCTTTGAACCTTCCTACAGTTTTCACTTTGTACTGTTCTTTTGTTGCGAATCGGTGGATGTGGACCTTGAGTACTTCTGTTGTCCCGTCTGGATGGTTTGCTGGAGTTTTTCTGTTTTCCGTGACGGTGTCCTGGCCTTTTCCGTCTCGGTTCTTTGGTCAGTCTTTGTCAGGTGCGACTGGTGAGCATTGTTGGACGATGTTGACTAGTGAGGTGATGTGAACTCGTTTCGGACTTTTCGCTGTCTGACTGTAATTTCTGTAGTGCACATGGAGGCCTACATGTTGACACGCAGGTTGCAGTTGTTGAAAGTTTTTCGTTTGCATGTCATGCCACGACACGTTTTTGAAACAAAACGACGGAAACGAAAACCAGTGAAACACCAGTTTTTCCAAACCTCAAGTTTTGTTTTTGTTTTGGAACATGTTGTTTGGTCTTCATTTTTGGTAAGTAAAGTGAAGCCGTACGAAAAGCTGTCCGTCTAGGTAATGCTGGGAGCCGTGTTTTATTGTTTGTCATCTAGCACAGTTGCCAATAGCATTCTGGATCTAAGATCACCTGCTTTTCGTTTCGCCGTCTGTTTCACGCTCTTTGGAAGATGGGCAGTAACGTTGACACCTCAACGGAAGTTGCAAAGGTCGATACGGTGGCTGAAGCTCCGGATACCGCCAATGCGACGGCAGATAGCGCAAGGGCGCCGGGAACTGGAGAAGCCGTGCCCTATGGAGTGCCTGGAGCAACACCCACGCATGTGGGAGGTGTTGCATCTCCAAAAGCTTCGCCGAAGCCGTCTCCTCGTGATGAAGCGGCAAGTTTGCCGAGCTCAGATGAGGAAGCTGCGAATCCAGCCGACAAACGTGCAGCTGAAACTGGTGATGAGCCGCCGGCAAAGAAGAGCCGACTTCGTAAGGAAATTCATGGATTGGTGAAGGTTGTGAAGGACGTTGTGATTTGCCTCACCGCCTCGACGTCCACTTTGGACGGAACCAATGAAAGTTTGCAGCAGACCAAGAAGGATATAGATGCTCTCTGCATTCAGTTAGGAGTGGACCAAGTGTCCGCCAAGTACTTCCTAACATCGATGCAGCAGCACTCGACGGCCATTAACAATATCAGCTGGCAAGTGACTGGGAACAAATCCCAAGTCAATCCAACTCTGAAAGAGCTTTGTCGTGATTTGAACGACAAGATCAATACAGGGAACAGGAGGTTGGCAGAAATCAAGGAAGAAAAACGTGCACAGCATGAACAAACCCTGCAGTACCTGAAGGGCATTGAATCTGCCGTAGACAGGATGGTGACTGCGTTGGGGCAGGTGAATGTTGTGACTGCTGCTCCGGTTGCACCTGGTGTGACACCCACTGGAGTTCCTGTGGGACCGGGTGTGGCATCAACTGGAGTTCCTGTGGGGCCGAGTATTGCAGCTCCTGGGGTTCCTGTTGGACCTACTACAACAGCAGCGAGCCCTGCTGTCCATGGAGTTACGGGCGCGATGAATCCTCCCCTGGCACCACCACCAATGGGGACACCGACAACTCCAGGACTGGCAGCCAATACAGGAACGAGCTTCCCACCTGTCCCACCGGCCTCTGTTGGTTATGCACCACCGCCTGCAGCGCCGGCAGCGCCTGCAGCGCCAGTTGTGCAGCGCGCAGGGCGCATTCGCCTGCGCACCCATGATGGGACGGAAATCGTACGGGCCGTTTCGCCCAACCCTGCTCGTCGAGAGGCAATCCCGGCAGGGTGGGCGGAGGAGTATGGTATGGGAACTCTCCAGTTGGGCCAGTTGGTATATCGAGTGATTTCTGACGAATTCATTCGAACGGCGGTCCCACTCAATTAGCCAGAGACTGCCGAGATCTATGTGAAATGAAGCTGGTTTTGGGAGGAGCAATGAGCCTGAGAGTCCTTCCTTGTAGCATGGTCACATAGATAATTTTGATGTTTCTGGATTTCAATGTAAAGCTCTGCACGTGCCTGGCAGCTTGTGAAAGAATAGCTCTAAGAGCTCGAGGTTCATTCCAAGCAGCATCAGTGCTCGATAAGCTTTGAAAAAGGAGAGATGGAATCTGTTGTGCAATCAGTTGCATGGGAGTGGATTCACTGTCGATGTTTGCAGTTGCACTTTCATGTACTTTGGTTTGCAGTTTTCATTTCGTTTTCTTGACAGCAATCCTTGTACAGAGCTGGAGCCGTCTAGTAAGCTGGAGCCGTTAGGAGTAGGATAGGGTTTTGCAGATGTCCAGTTTTGCAGTTTGCATGGATGTTCATGTCACTGTGTTGCAGTTTGATGTCATCAGGTTTAACTGCTGTTATCTGTTTTGATGTCAGTTGTAACTAGTTGGACACTTGTGGACTCATTGGACGGTTTTTGCAACTCCTCTGTCGTTTGTTGTTGTTCTTTGTTCTGTACTAAGGTACTTGTATGATCCAATGATGTAGCTGCCAAGGGGTCATGAGAAAGATGGCAATGCCATATGAAATACCCCTGCAGCTGAGGATCATAACATAACATGTTTGTTTATTGCATGTTCTTGGAACTTGGATTGAACTTGATTTGAACTTGATTGGAGTTGTCTTGAACTTGACCTGTTTTTGGACTCTTCCTGAACGTTCTGTCCTTGTGCATTGCAGTGGGTTTCCTGTTGTGGACCTTCTCCATGGATCGTTGGTCACTGTTGGTTTGGCTTTATCTTCTGAAGGGTTTGAACCCCAGTGCACAACATGTTGGATTTGGGAGGGTCTCCATAACTGGATGTCCAGCGCTTAGTAAAGACCATCCAGAGTTTTAGGACTCTTGGATACTCTGTGGAATGCTTAGCACTGCTACCTCTGTTCAGCGCTCAATGCATTCAGCTCAGCTACCAAGACTTTGCCATACAAAGTTGGGCTGATAACCAAGGAAGTTGTAGAGGTCTGCAACTGCCAAGTTACAGGGTTTAGAAGCCAAGGTTCCAAGAGACGTGAAACCGTTGCAAAGCATTTGGAAAAACGGGTTTGAAAACATGTTTCAGTTTGTTTTGGATTATGGTTGAATGATCCTAGTTTGAGGGGTTAGGGTTCCCAAGGCCATTAGTCAGAGACCTGGACACTTGGTACCCGTTGGGGTCTATCCCAATACCCAAAAAGAACTGGACACCAAGGCCATACCCAGAGGACAGACCTTGGCACCAGTTTCCCCTTACTTAGATGAGATGAGGATGACAAACGTGAGACAGTTTCAAATACCAAGGTTTCCAAATGACAAACGTTTTCAAACAAAACTTTGTGCAGAAGTTGTGAACTCAGTTTCAAAGTTGTGGGTTACTCAGAAAGAGACCAACCAACCATACCCCATAACCATCTTTCTGAGGACACTTTAAAACCCAGGACGTTTTCGAGTTTTCTGTGCGCTAGTTCCTAGCTTAGTTGTTGAGCATGGATCTTAGTTGGTGATGTCTGGAACTTAGTTGTGTGGGTTCAGAACTTAGTTGCCTTACAAACGGTATGGTAGTCTATAGGTACTTTGGTGTACAGCACTACTGTCCAAGAAGGGGTGTGAAAGTTTGGTGAGAGGATGTACAGTGTACTGAACCACCTTGAACCTACTTGAACATCTTTAAACCTATCTTGGAACAATGCATGTGCATGTGAACAGTTAGGTAACCATTTTAAGTTTGTAGGAACCGATCTGTGAACTATAGAACCCATAGGAACCTATAGGAACCAGGTAGGAACCAATTTGGAACCAAATGGAACCAGTTTGTGCATGGAAGAGCTTGGAGATGGATTTTCGTTTGTTTTTGTGGTTTTTGGTGTTTTTGGATGTTGTTTGACCCATGTCTTAGGAACTTGATGTTGTGAACTTATTTGGTAGGAGTTTTGTAGGTTATTTGTGAGTTTGAGCTGAAGACGTTTTATTTGGAGAAGCTGGAAGAACGTTTTTGAAGCTTGAGAACTCTTTTGAAGTAGTTTGAGAAGTTTGAAGACGTTTGAGTGTCACTGCGTTTTACTCTGCACGACTCTTCTAAGAAGAAGAGTGACTGAGCTGTCAAACCTGTGTGGTTTGGCTCAAGTCCGAGCTGTGAAAAAGAGCTGCCACGCCGCTCTCGTGTTTTCACAGCTTTACGAAATTTGGCGACAAGCGTGTCAATGATCTGGATTTGCTTCAAGGTTATGTAGTTGGAGTCGCATGCTTGCACCCGGAAATTCCATGTAGGCGGATCTGCATACACCTCGCTTCCCGTACGTCTTGATCATCTATTCTTTACCCGTCCGTTTGTTTGCAACGCTTTGTTCCTCTTCCTTCTGCGGTATTTTCACATGTACAAACCTCAAACAAACCTTGTTAATGTATGCACGCAGCTCATTTCATTGAGGAATGAGTACTTTCTTGGTGACACCTTCGATGTGCTGTGTTTTCATATGTACAAACTCCAGACATACTTTGAAAACATCTCTGTGCCCCGCATTCTATTGGAGAAAGCCATGCCATGACCACACCTTCGATCTGTTGCTTTTTCATATGTACAAACCCCAATCAAACTTCAATTCTAGGCAGCGGAGGAAATCTACAGTTGCCGCGCGCAAAAAAAGAAATTAATTGAACTTTCCTTTAAATCCTGTCGCACCTGATGGCATGGTCCGGCCCCATAGGCTTGAGGTTTGAAGAAGGTTTGCTTGAGGTTTGTACATATGAAAAACCAGCATGCCAGAGCTTTGCCACTTGAAGTGTTCCTGCCATTGTAAACTGTCTGATTGGACGCGTATTCTGAGTTTGTTTGGGGTTTGTACATATGAAAACACAGCATGCTAGAGTACTGGCAGCCAACGTGCATTTCTCGAGTCTTTCCCGTTGGGTTGATGCTTGCTTATGTTGCCGGAAGCTTTAGTGCAGACCTCAATGTTTGAGAGAGAATGGCAGGTCCATGTGTCTCACAGGAAGTTTGCCACTCAGCAACTACTGTGTCTGTAGTCTGGCTGCTGGCTTTAGATTTCATCTTTACTCGATGTGTCTCCCCTTGCCCCAGAATTTCAATGTTGGATGTTGTGCAAACGGGAGGCCTCTTAGATAGATCCCGCACCGGCGCGTTCGATTTTTCACATCTTTTCAAGTGCGGAAGCCTTCCTACATTTAGAGTGGAGACATTGGGCACTTGCAGCTTCATACGCTAAGTAGAAGAGACCATATGATGATGTTACAGGTCACCTGAAGGTTGACAATGCCCTGCACCCGTCCTTCTTGCCAGGCCGAGTGCTGTCGACATTCCAAAAGTTGCAGAAGTCGCAGAACCCAAGAGTGAAGGCTCGGCTATGAGATGTCAGGGGGTAGTACGGCGTCCAACCCCTCCACCCCCGTAGACTCTTAACGCCTGGTGTGTCTGCGTGTGTTTCTTCCTGCTTGAACTGGCCGTGGAGTAATTCTAGTCCACCATAAAATAACAGTGTATTCTTAAAACGGGCCGAAATTACTCCACGCATTTTGTATTGGGCCTGCCATATATTTCTGCATTTTTTACTCCGCGGATGGTCTACTCCATATTTACTCCACATCTTCTCTATTGGCTGAAGCATGTGGACGCCTCTTGGAATTACTCCGCCGGTCTTCTCAGCTTGTTGGTTCAGACATAGCTGCTTATATCTGTGTCAACATTGGCATTGGGGGCAGGGGGAGCTCATTGAATCCAATTCAAGCCTCAGAAAATATTGTGATTCTGGAGACTAATGTGTGTACCTCCTCAGTGCCAACATGACATAGAAAAAACCGGTGTATGATCTGTACTTCTGGCATGATGACGCATAAAGAGAGTTACGTGCTTCGCTGCTTGAAGAATGGAACTTTATGCTAGACACACGGCTCGGTTATGCGAGCATCTGTAAAAGGGTTGCTGGGCACACTTATTGGGAGATCTTTTTTGGCGCCGCGGCATTTCTTTTCGTTTTGGACCGTTTGTGTTTCCTTTGACGGAAGCCATTTTTAGCTTCAATTTCTGGAAGGCCGCTTCTATTGTTTCATTAGGCGAAGCCAAAAATGGCTTCATTTTTGCGATCAAACTTTGGCTTCGAGTTTGGAGCCAAAACTTGTCTTTTTTGGAGTTTGTGGCAGATAATTCCCGCTTGGCTTGTGTTGGAAGCGGCAGGATGCGAGCAGAGTGGGTTGTCGCTGCTCTGCTGCGGTTCTACAAGCATGAATCCGGCAGCTAAGCTCTGAAACAAATCCCTTGCCACAGGCTGCTCCATAACGGTGTATCCATGAGTTGACACATGCTGCCTTCCAGGCTTCAAGGCGATGCAACGTGCCAACATGACATAGAAAAAACCGGTGTATGATCTGTACTTCTGGCATGATGACGCATAAAGAGAGTTACGTGCTTCGCTGCTTGAAGAATGGAACTTTATGCTAGACACGCGGCTCGGTTATGCGAGCATCTGTAAAAGGGTTGCTGGGCACACTTATTGGGAGATCTTTTTTTGGCGCCGCGGCATTTCTTTTCGTTTTGGACCGTTTGTGTTTCCTTTGACGGAAGCCATTTTTAGCTTCAATTTCTGGAAGGCCGCTTCTATTGTTTCATTAGGCGAAGCCAAAAATGGCTTCATTTTTGCGATCAAACTTTGGCTTCGAGTTTGGAGCCAAAACTTGTCTTTTTTGGAGTTTGTGGCAGATAATTCCCGCTTGGCTTGTGATGGAAGCGGCAGGATGCGAGCAGAGTGGGTTGTCGCTGCTCTGCTGCGGTTCTACAAGCATGAATCCGGCAGCTAAGCTCTGAAACAAATCCCTTGCCACAGGCTGCTCCATAACGGTGTATCCATGAGTTGACACATGCTGCCTTCCAGGCTTCAAGGCGATGCAACGGAACTGCAGAGGTACTTCCAAGTGTCTCCAAAGTTGCTGGGGTTTGGAGAAGCTTGTCCTGGCGTCTTGAAAGTGTCATGCCGTGGCGTGGCATTGTGGGCTTTACGAAATTTGGCGACAAGCGTGTCAATGATCTGGATTTGCTTCAAGGTTATGTAGTTGGAGTCGCATGCTTGCACCCGGAAATTCCATGTAGGCGGATCTGCATACACCTCGCTTCCCGTACGTCTTGATCATCTATTCTTTACCCGTCCGTTTGTTTGCAACGCTTTGTTCCTCTTCCTTCTGCGGTATTTTCACATGTACAAACCTCAAACAAATCTTGTTAATGTATGCACGCAGCTCATTTCATTGAGGAATGAGTACTTTCTTGGTGACACCTTCGATGTGCTGTGTTTTCATATGTACAAACTCCAGACATACTTTGAAAACATCTCTGTGCCCCGCATTCTATTGGAGAAAGCCATGCCATGACCACACCTTCGATCTGTTGCTTTTTCATATGTACAAACGCCAATCAAACTTCAATTCTAGGCAGCGGAGGAAATCTACAGTTGCCGCGCGCAAAAAAAGAAATTAATTGAACTTTCCTTTAAATCCTGTCGCACCTGATGGCATGGTCCGGCCCCATAGGCTTGAGGTTTGAAGAAGGTTTGCTTGAGGTTTGTACATATGAAAAACCAGCATGCCAGAGCTTTGCCACTTGAAGTGTTCCTGCCATTGTAAACTGTCTGATTGGACGCGTATTCTGAGTTTGTTTGGGGTTTGTACATATGAAAACACAGCATGCTAGAGTACTGGCAGCCAACGTGCATTTCTCGAGTCTTTCCCGTTGGGTTGATGCTTGCTTATGTTGCCGGAAGCTTTAGTGCAGACCTCAATGTTTGAGAGAGAATGGCAGGTCCATGTGTCTCACAGGAAGTTTGCCACTCAGCAACTACTGTGTCTGTAGTCTGGCTGCTGGCTTTAGATTTCATCTTTACTCGATGTGTCTCCCCTTGCCCCAGAATTTCAATGTTGGATGTTGTGCAAACGGGAGGCCTCTTAGATAGATCCCGCACCGGCGCGTTCGATTTTTCACATCTTTTCAAGTGCGGAAGCCTTCCTACATTTAGAGTGGAGACATTGGGCACTTGCAGCTTCATACGCTAAGTAGAAGAGACCATATGATGATGTTACAGGTCACCTGAAGGTTGACAATGCCCTGCACCCGTCCTTCTTGCCAGGCCGAGTGCTGTCGACATTCCAAAAGTTGCAGAAGTCGCAGAACCCAAGAGTGAAGGCTCGGCTATGAGATGTCAGGGGGTAGTACGGCGTCCAACCCCTCCACCCCCGTAGACTCTTAACGCCTGGTGTGTCTGCGTGTGTTTCTTCCTGCTTGAACTGGCCGTGGAGTAATTCTAGTCCACCATAAAATAACAGTGTATTCTTAAAACGGGCCGAAATTACTCCACGCATTTTGTATTGGGCCTGCCATATATTTCTGCATTTTTTACTCCGCGGATGGTCTACTCCATATTTACTCCACATCTTCTCTATTGGCTGAAGCATGTGGACGCCTCTTGGAATTACTCCGCCGGTCTTCTCAGCTTGTTGGTTCAGACATAGCTGCTTATATCTGTGTCAACATTGGCATTGGGGGCAGGGGGAGCTCATTGAATCCAATTCAAGCCTCAGAAAATATTGTGATTCTGGAGACTAATGTGTGTACCTCCTCAGTGCCAATATGACATAGAAAAAACCGGTGTATGATCTGTACTTCTGGCATGATGACGCATAAAGAGAGTTACGTGCTTCGCTGCTTGAAGAATGGAACTTTATGCTAGACACACGGCTCGGTTATGCGAGCATCTGTAAAAGGGTTGCTTGGCACACTTATTGGGAGATCTTTTTTTGGCGCCGCGGCATTTCTTTTCGTTTTGGACCGTTTGTGTTTCCTTTGACGGAAGCCATTTTTAGCTTCAATTTCTGGAAGGCCGCTTCTATTGTTTCATTAGGCGAAGCCAAAAATGGCTTCATTTTTGGGATCAAACTTTGGCTTCGAGTTTGGAGCCAAAACTTGTCTTTTTTGGAGTTTGTGGCAGATAATTCCCGCTTGGCTTGTGTTGGAAGCGGCAGGATGCGAGCAGAGTGGGTTGTCGCTGCTCTGCTGCGGTTCTACAAGCATGAATCCGGCAGCTAAGCTCTGAAACAAATCCCTTGCCACAGGCTGCTCCATAACGGTGTATCCATGAGTTGACACATGCTGCCTTCCAGGCTTCAAGGCGATGCAACGGAACTGTGCCAACATGACATAGAAAAAACCGGTGTATGATCTGTACTTCTGGCATGATGACGCATAAAGAGAGTTACGTGCTTCGCTGCTTGAAGAATGGAACTTTATGCTAGACACACGGCTCGGTTATGCGAGCATCTGTAAAAGGGTTGCTGGGCACACTTATTGGGAGATCTTTTTTTGGCGCCGCGGCATTTCTTTTCGTTTTGGACCGTTTGTGTTTCCTTTGACGGAAGCCATTTTTAGCTTCAATTTCTGGAAGGCCGCTTCTATTGTTTCATTAGGCGAAGCCAAAAATGGCTTCATTTTTGCGATCAAACTTTGGCTTCGAGTTTGGAGCCAAAACTTGTCTTTTTTGGAGTTTGTGGCAGATAATTCCCGCTTGGCTTGTGTTGGAAGCGGCAGGATGCGAGCAGAGTGGGTTGTCGCTGCTCTGCTGCGGTTCTACAAGCATGAATCCGGCAGCTAAGCTCTGAAACAAATCCCTTGCCACAGGCTGCTCCATAACGGTGTATCCATGAGTTGACACATGCTGCCTTCCAGGCTTCAAGGCGATGCAACGGAACTGCAGAGGTACTTCCAAGTGTCTCCAAAGTTGCTGGGGTTTGGAGAAGCTTGTCCTGGCGTCTTGAAAGTGTCATGCCGTGGCGTGGCATTGTGGGCTTTACGAAATTTGGCGACAAGCGTGTCAATGATCTGGATTTGCTTCAAGGTTATGTAGTTGGAGTCGCATGCTTGCACCCGGAAATTCCATGTAGGCGGATCTGCATACACCTCGCTTCCCGTACGTCTTGATCATCTATTCTTTACCCGTCCGTTTGTTTGCAACGCTTTGTTCCTCTTCCTTCTGCTGTATTTTCACATGTACAAACCTCAAACAAACCTTGTTAATGTATGCACGCAGCTCATTTCATTGAGGAATGAGTACTTTCTTGGTGACACCTTCGATGTGCTGTGTTTTCATATGTACAAACTCCAGACATACTTTGAAAACATCTCTGTGCCCCGCATTCTATTGGAGAAAGCCATGCCATGACCACACCTTCGATCTGTTGCTTTTTCATATGTACAAACCCCAATCAAACTTCAATTCTAGGCAGCGGAGGAAATCTACAGTTGCCGCGCGCAAAAAAAGAAATTAATTGAACTTTCCTTTAAATCCTGTCGCACCTGATGGCATGGTCCGGCCCCATAGGCTTGAGGTTTGAAGAAGGTTTGCTTGAGGTTTGTACATATGAAAAACCAGCATGCCAGAGCTTTGCCACTTGAAGTGTTCCTGCCATTGTAAACTGTCTGATTGGACGCGTATTCTGAGTTTGTTTGGGGTTTGTACATATGAAAACACAGCATGCTAGAGTACTGGCAGCCAACGTGCATTTCTCGAGTCTTTCCCGTTGGGTTGATGCTTGCTTATGTTGCCGGAAGCTTTAGTGCAGACCTCAATGTTTGAGAGAGAATGGCAGGTCCATGTGTCTCACAGGAAGTTTGCCACTCAGCAACTACTGTGTCTGTAGTCTGGCTGCTGGCTTTAGATTTCATCTTTACTCGATGTGTCTCCCCTTGCCCCAGAATTTCAATGTTGGATGTTGTGCAAACGGGAGGCCTCTTAGATAGATCCCGCACCGGCGCGTTCGATTTTTCACGTCTTTTCAAGTGTGGAAGCCTTCCTACATTTAGAGTTGAGACACTGGGCACTTGCAGCTTCATACGCTAAGTAGAAGAGACCATATGATGATGTTACAGGTCACCTGAAGGTTGACAATGCCCTGCACCCGTCCTTCTTGCCAGGCCGAGTGCTGTCGACATTCCAAAAGTTGCAGAAGTCGCAGAACCCAAGAGTGAAGGCTCGGCTATGAGATGTCAGGGGGTAGTACGGCGTCCAACCCCTCCACCCCCGTAGACTCTTAACGCCTGGTGTGTCTGCGTGTGTTTCTTCCTGCTTGAACTGGCCGTGGAGTAATTCTAGTCCACCATAAAATAACAGTGTATTCTTAAAACGGGCCGAAATTACTCCACGCATTTTGTAGTGGGCCTGCCATATATTTCTGCATTTTTTACTCCGCGGATGGTCTACTCCATATTTACTCCACATCTTCTCTATTGGCTGAAGCATGTGGACGCCTCTTGGAATTACTCCGCCGGTCTTCTCAGCTTGTTGGTTCAGACATAGCTGCTTATATCTGTGTCAACATTGGCATTGGGGGCAGGGGGAGCTCATTGAATCCAATTCAAGCCTCAGAAAATATTGTGATTCTGGAGACTAATGTGTGTACCTCCTCAGTGCCAACATGACATAGAAAAAACCGGTGTATGATCTGTACTTCTGGCATGATGACGCATAAAGAGAGTTACGTGCTTCGCTGCTTGAAGAATGGAACTTTATGCTAGACACACGGCTCGGTTATGCGAGCATCTGTAAAAGGGTTGCTGGGCACACTTATTGGGAGATCTTTTTTGGCGCCGCGGCATTTCTTTTCGTTTTGGACCGTTTGTGTTTCCTTTGACGGAAGCCATTTTTAGCTTCAATTTCTGGAAGGCCGCTTCTATTGTTTCATTAGGCGAAGCCAAAAATGGCTTCATTTTTGCGATCAAACTTTGGCTTCGAGTTTGGAGCCAAAACTTGTCTTTTTTGGAGTTTGTGGCAGATAATTCCCGCTTGGCTTGTGTTGGAAGCGGCAGGATGCGCGCGAGATTGTGGTGTCGCTGCTCTGCTGCGGTTCTACAATCGCCGCCCCCCCCCGCATTAATCCGGCAGCTAAGCTCTTAAACAAAATCCCTTGCCACAGGCTGCTCATAACGGTGTAAATCCATGAGTTGACACATCTGCCTTCCAGCTTAAGCGATGCAGGAACTGTGCCAACATGACATAGAAAAAACCAGTATATTGTTTTTACTTCGGCATGATGACGCATGAAGAGAGTTACGTGCTTCGCTGTTTAAGAATGGAACTTTATGCTAGACACATGGCTCGGTTATGCGAGCATCTGTGAAAAGGTTGCTGGGCACACTCATTGGGAAATCTTTTTTTGGCGCCGCGGCATTTCTTTTCGTTTTGGACCGTTTGTGTTTCTTTTGACGGAAGCCATTTTTAGCTTCAATTTCTGGAAGGCCGCTTCTATTGTTTCATTAGGCGAAGCCAAAAATTGCTTCATTTTTGGGACCAAACTTTGGCTTCAAGTTTGGAGCCAAAACTTGTCTTTTGTGGAGTTTGTGGTAGATAATTCCCGCTTGGCTTGTGTTGGAAGCGGCAGGATGCGAGCAGAGTGAGTTATCGCTGCTCTGCTATGGTTCTACAAGCATGATTCCGGCAGCTAAGCTCTGAAACAAATCCCTTGCCACAGGCTGCTCCATGACGGTGTATCCATGAGTTGACACATGCTGCCTTCCAGGCTTCAAGAGGATGCAACGGAACTGCAGAGGTACTTCCAAGTGTCTCCAAAGTTCCTGGGGTTTGGAGAAGCTTGTCCTGGTGTCTTGAAAGTGTCATGCCGTGGCGTGGCATTATGGGCTTTACGAAATTTGGCGACAAGCGTATCAATGATTTGGATTTGCTTCAAGGTTATGTAGTTGGAGTCGCATGCTTGCACCGGGAAATTCCATGTAGGCGGATTTGCATACACCTCGCTTCCCGTACGTCTTGATCATCTATTCTTTACCCGTCCGTTTGTTTGCAACGCTTTGTTCCTCTTCCTTCTGCTGTATTTTCATATGTACAAACTTCAAACAAACCTTGTTGATGTCTGCACGCAGCTCATTTCATTGAGGGATGAGCACTTTCTTGGTGACACCTTCGATGTGCTGTGTTTTCATATGTACAAACTCCAGACATACTTTGAAAACATTTGGAGAAAGCCATGCCATGAGCACACCTTCGATCTGTTGTTTTTTCATATGTACAAACCCCAATCAAACTTCAATTCTAGGCAGCGGAGGAAATCTACAGTTGCCGAGCGCAAAAAAGAAATTAATTGAACTTTCCTTTAAATCCGGTTGCACCTGATGGCATGGTCCGGCCCCATAGACTTGAGGTTTGAACACGGTTTGCTTGAGGTTTGTACATATGAAAAACCAGCATGCCAGAGCTTTGCCACTTGAAGTGTTCCTGCCATTGTAAACTGTCTGATTGGACGCGTATTCTGAGTTTGTTTGGGGTTTGTACATATGAAAACACAGCATGCTAGAGTACTGGCAGCCAACGTGCATTTCTCGAGTCTTTCCCGTTGGGTTGATGCTTGCTTATGTTGCCGGAAGCTTTAGTGCAGACCTCAATGTTTGAGAGAGAATGGCAGGTCCATGTGTCTCACAGGAAGTTTGCCACTCAGCAACTACTGTGTCTGTAGTCTGGCTGCTGGCTTTAGATTTCATCTTTACTCGATGTGTCTCCCCTTGCCCCAGAATTTCAATGTTGGATGTTGTGCAAACGGGAGGCCTCTTAGATAGATCCCGCACCGGCGCGTTCGATTTTTCACATCTTTTCAAGTGCGGAAGCCTTCCTACATTTAGAGTGGAGACATTGGGCACTTGCAGCTTCATACGCTAAGTAGAAGAGACCATATGATGATGTTACAGGTCACCTGAAGGTTGACAATGCCCTGCACCCGTCCTTCTTGCCAGGCCGAGTGCTGTCGACATTCCAAAAGTTGCAGAAGTCGCAGAACCCAAGAGTGAAGGCTCGGCTATGAGATGTCAGGGGGTAGTACGGCGTCCAACCCCTCCACCCCCGTAGACTCTTAACGCCTGGTGTGTCTGCGTGTGTTTCTTTCTGCTTGAACTGGCCGTGGAGTAATTCTAGTCCACCATAAAATAACAGTGTATTCTTAAAACGGGCCGAAATTACTCCACGCATTTTGTATTGGGCCTGCCATATATTTCTGCATTTTTTACTCCGCGGATGGTCTACTCCATATTTACTCCACATCTTCTCTATTGGCTGAAGCATGTGGACGCCTCTTGGAATTACTCCGCCGGTCTTCTCAGCTTGTTGGTTCAGACATAGCTGCTTATATCTGTGTCAACATTGGCATTGGGGGCAGGGGGAGCTCATTGAATCCAATTCAAGCCTCAGAAAATATTGTGATTCTGGAGACTAATGTGTGTACCTCCTCAGTGCCAACATGACATAGAAAAAACCGGTGTATGATCTGTACTTCTGGCATGATGACGCATAAAGAGAGTTACGTGCTTCGCTGCTTGAAGAATGGAACTTTATGCTAGACACACGGCTCGGTTATGCGAGCATCTGTAAAAGGGTTGCTGGGCACACTTATTGGGAGATCTTTTTTTGGCGCCGCGGCATTTCTTTTCGTTTTGGACCGTTTGTGTTTCCTTTGACGGAAGCCATTTTTAGCTTCAATTTCTGGAAGGCCGCTTCTATTGTTTCATTAGGCGAAGCCAAAAATGGCTTCATTTTTGCGATCAAACTTTGGCTTCGAGTTTGGAGCCAAAACTTGTCTTTTTTGGAGTTTGTGGCAGATAATTCCCGCTTGGCTTGTGTTGGAAGCGGCAGGATGCGAGCAGAGTGGGTTGTCGCTGCTCTGCTGCGGTTCTACAAGCATGAATCCGGCAGCTAAGCTCTGAAACAAATCCCTTGCCACAGGCTGCTCCATAACGGTGTATCCATGAGTTGACACATGCTGCCTTCCAGGCTTCAAGGCGATGCAACGGAACTGTGCCAACATGACATAGAAAAAACCGGTGTATGATCTGTACTTCTGGCATGATGACGCATAAAGAGAGTTACGTGCTTCGCTGCTTGAAGAATGGAACTTTATGCTAGACACACGGCTCGGTTATGCGAGCATCTGTAAAAGGGTTGCTGGGCACACTTATTGGGAGATCTTTTTTTGGCGCCGCGGCATTTCTTTTCGTTTTGGACCGTTTGTGTTTCCTTTGACGGAAGCCATTTTTAGCTTCAATTTCTGGAAGGCCGCTTCTATTGTTTCATTAGGCGAAGCCAAAAATGGCTTCATTTTTGCGATCAAACTTTGGCTTCGAGTTTGGAGCCAAAACTTGTCTTTTTTGGAGTTTGTGGCAGATAATTCCCGCTTGGCTTGTGTTGGAAGCGGCAGGATGCGAGCAGAGTGGGTTGTCGCTGCTCTGCTGCGGTTCTACAAGCATGAATCCGGCAGCTAAGCTCTGAAACAAATCCCTTGCCACAGGCTGCTCCATAACGGTGTATCCATGAGTTGACACATGCTGCCTTCCAGGCTTCAAGGCGATGCAACGGAACTGCAGAGGTACTTCCAAGTGTCTCCAAAGTTGCTGGGGTTTGGAGAAGCTTGTCCTGGCGTCTTGAAAGTGTCATGCCGTGGCGTGGCATTGTGGGCTTTACGAAATTTGGCGACAAGCGTGTCAATGATCTGGATTTGCTTCAAGGTTATGTAGTTGGAGTCGCATGCTTGCACCCGGAAATTCCATGTAGGCGGATCTGCATACACCTCGCTTCCCGTACGTCTTGATCATCTATTCTTTACCCGTCCGTTTGTTTGCAACGCTTTGTTCCTCTTCCTTCTGCGGTATTTTCACATGTACAAACCTCAAACAAACCTTGTTAATGTATGCACGCAGCTCATTTCATTGAGGAATGAGTACTTTCTTGGTGACACCTTCGATGTGCTGTGTTTTCATATGTACAAACTCCAGACATACTTTGAAAACATCTCTGTGCCCCGCATTCTATTGGAGAAAGCCATGCCATGACCACACCTTCGATCTGTTGCTTTTTCATATGTACAAACCCCAATCAAACTTCAATTCTAGGCAGCGGAGGAAATCTACAGTTGCCGCGCGCAAAAAAAGAAATTAATTGAACTTTCCTTTAAATCCTGTCGCACCTGATGGCATGGTCCGGCCCCATAGGCTTGAGGTTTGAAGAAGGTTTGCTTGAGGTTTGTACATATGAAAAACCAGCATGCCAGAGCTTTGCCACTTGAAGTGTTCCTGCCATTGTAAACTGTCTGATTGGACGCGTATTCTGAGTTTGTTTGGGGTTTGTACATATGAAAACACAGCATGCTAGAGTACTGGCAGCCAACGTGCATTTCTCGAGTCTTTCCCGTTGGGTTGATGCTTGCTTATGTTGCCGGAAGCTTTAGTGCAGACCTCAATGTTTGAGAGAGAATGGCAGGTCCATGTGTCTCACAGGAAGTTTGCCACTCAGCAACTACTGTGTCTGTAGTCTGGCTGCTGGCTTTAGATTTCATCTTTACTCGATGTGTCTCCCCTTGCCCCAGAATTTCAATGTTGGATGTTGTGCAAACGGGAGGCCTCTTAGATAGATCCCGCACCGGCGCGTTCGATTTTTCACATCTTTTCAAGTGCGGAAGCCTTCCTACATTTAGAGTGGAGACATTGGGCACTTGCAGCTTCATACGCTAAGTAGAAGAGACCATATGATGATGTTACAGGTCACCTGAAGGTTGACAATGCCCTGCACCCGTCCTTCTTGCCAGGCCGAGTGCTGTCGACATTCCAAAAGTTGCAGAAGTCGCAGAACCCAAGAGTGAAGGCTCGGCTATGAGATGTCAGGGGGTAGTACGGCGTCCAACCCCTCCACCCCCGTAGACTCTTAACGCCTGGTGTGTCTGCGTGTGTTTCTTCCTGCTTGAACTGGCCGTGGAGTAATTCTAGTCCACCATAAAATAACAGTGTATTCTTAAAACGGGCCGAAATTACTCCACGCATTTTGTATTGGGCCTGCCATATATTTCTGCATTTTTTACTCCGCGGATGGTCTACTCCATATTTACTCCACATCTTCTCTATTGGCTGAAGCATGTGGACGCCTCTTGGAATTACTCCGCCGGTCTTCTCAGCTTGTTGGTTCAGACATAGCTGCTTATATCTGTGTCAACATTGGCATTGGGGGCAGGGGGAGCTCATTGAATCCAATTCAAGCCTCAGAAAATATTGTGATTCTGGAGACTAATGTGTGTACCTCCTCAGTGCCAACATGACATAGAAAAAACCGGTGTATGATCTGTACTTCTGGCATGATGACGCATAAAGAGAGTTACGTGCTTCGCTGCTTGAAGAATGGAACTTTATGCTAGACACACGGCTCGGTTATGCGAGCATCTGTAAAAGGGTTGCTGGGCACACTTATTGGGAGATCTTTTTTTGGCGCCGCGGCATTTCTTTTCGTTTTGGACCGTTTGTGTTTCCTTTGACGGAAGCCATTTTTAGCTTCAATTTCTGGAAGGCCGCTTCTATTGTTTCATTAGGCGAAGCCAAAAATGGCTTCATTTTTGCGATCAAACTTTGGCTTCGAGTTTGGAGCCAAAACTTGTCTTTTTTGGAGTTTGTGGCAGATAATTCCCGCTTGGCTTGTGTTGGAAGCGGCAGGATGCGAGCAGAGTGGGTTGTCGCTGCTCTGCTGCGGTTCTACAAGCATGAATCCGGCAGCTAAGCTCTGAAACAAATCCCTTGCCACAGGCTGCTCCATAACGGTGTATCCATGAGTTGACACATGCTGCCTTCCAGGCTTCAAGGCGATGCAACGGAACTGTGCCAACATGACATAGAAAAAACCGGTGTATGATCTGTACTTCTGGCATGATGACGCATAAAGAGAGTTACGTGCTTCGCTGCTTGAAGAATGGAACTTTATGCTAGACACACGGCTCGGTTATGCGAGCATCTGTAAAAGGGTTGCTGGGCACACTTATTGGGAGATCTTTTTTTGGCGCCGCGGCATTTCTTTTCGTTTTGGACCGTTTGTGTTTCCTTTGACGGAAGCCATTTTTAGCTTCAATTTCTGGAAGGCCGCTTCTATTGTTTCATTAGGCGAAGCCAAAAATGGCTTCATTTTTGGGATCAAACTTTGGCTTCGAGTTTGGAGCCAAAACTTGTCTTTTTTGGAGTTTGTGGCAGATAATTCCCGCTTGGCTTGTGTTGGAAGCGGCAGGATGCGAGCAGAGTGAGTTGTCGCTGCTCTGCTGTGGTTCTACAAGCATGAATCCGGCAGCTAAGCTCTGAAACAAATCCCTTGCCACAGGCTGCTCCATAACGGTGTATCCATGAGTTGACACATGCTGCCTTCCAGGCTTCAAGGCGATGCAACGGAACTGCAGAGGTACTTCCAAGTGTCTCCAAAGTTGCTGGGGTTTGGAGAAGCTTGTCCTGGCGTCTTGAAAGTGTCATGCCGTGGCGTGGCATTGTGGGCTTTACGAAATTTGGCGACAAGCGTGTCAATGATCTGGATTTGCTTCAAGGTTATGTAGTTGGAGTCGCATGCTTGCACCCGGAAATTCCATGTAGGCGGATCTGCATACACCTCGCTTCCCGTACGTCTTGATCATCTATTCTTTACCCGTCCGTTTGTTTGCAACGCTTTGTTCCTCTTCCTTCTGCGGTATTTTCACATGTACAAACCTCAAACAAACCTTGTTAATGTATGCACGCAGCTCATTTCATTGAGGAATGAGTACTTTCTTGGTGACACCTTCGATGTGCTGTGTTTTCATATGTACAAACTCCAGACATACTTTGAAAACATCTCTGTGCCCCGCATTCTATTGGAGAAAGCCATGCCATGACCACACCTTCGATCTGTTGCTTTTTCATATGTACAAACCCCAATCAAACTTCAATTCTAGGCAGCGGAGGAAATCTACAGTTGCCGCGCGCAAAAAAAGAAATTAATTGAACTTTCCTTTAAATCCTGTCGCACCTGATGGCATGGTCCGGCCCCATAGGCTTGAGGTTTGAAGAAGGTTTGCTTGAGGTTTGTACATATGAAAAACCAGCATGCCAGAGCTTTGCCACTTGAAGTGTTCCTGCCATTGTAAACTGTCTGATTGGACGCGTATTCTGAGTTTGTTTGGGGTTTGTACATATGAAAACACAGCATGCTAGAGTACTGGCAGCCAACGTGCATTTCTCGAGTCTTTCCCGTTGGGTTGATGCTTGCTTATGTTGCCGGAAGCTTTAGTGCAGACCTCAATGTTTGAGAGAGAATGGCAGGTCCATGTGTCTCACAGGAAGTTTGCCACTCAGCAACTACTGTGTCTGTAGTCTGGCTGCTGGCTTTAGATTTCATCTTTACTCGATGTGTCTCCCCTTGCCCCAGAATTTCAATGTTGGATGTTGTGCAAACGGGAGGCCTCTTAGATAGATCCCGCACCGGCGCGTTCGATTTTTCACATCTTTTCAAGTGCGGAAGCCTTCCTACATTTAGAGTTGAGACATTGGGCACTTGCAGCTTCATACGCTAAGTAGAAGAGACCATATGATGATGTTACAGGTCACCTGAAGGTTGACAATGCCCTGCACCCGTCCTTCTTGCCAGGCCGAGTGCTGTCGACATTCCAAAAGTTGCAGAAGTCGCAGAACCCAAGAGTGAAGGCTCGGCTATGAGATGTCAGGGGGTAGTACGGCGTCCAACCCCTCCACCCCCGTAGACTCTTAACGCCTGGTGTGTCTGCGTGTGTTTCTTCCTGCTTGAACTGGCCGTGGAGTAATTCTAGTCCACCATAAAATAACAGTGTATTCTTAAAACGGGCCGAAATTACTCCACGCATTTTGTATTGGGCCTGCCATATATTTCTGCATTTTTTACTCCGCGGATGGTCTACTCCATATTTACTCCACATCTTCTCTATTGGCTGAAGCATGTGGACGCCTCTTGGAATTACTCCGCCGGTCTTCTCAGCTTGTTGGTTCAGACATAGCTGCTTATATCTGTGTCAACATTGGCATTGGGGGCAGGGGGAGCTCATTGAATCCAATTCAAGCCTCAGAAAATATTGTGATTCTGGAGACTAATGTGTGTACCTCCTCAGTGCCAACATGACATAGAAAAAACCGGTGTATGATCTGTACTTCTGGCATGATGACGCATAAAGAGAGTTACGTGCTTCGCTGCTTGAAGAATGGAACTTTATGCTAGACACACGGCTCGGTTATGCGAGCATCTGTAAAAGGGTTGCTGGGCACACTTATTGGGAGATCTTTTTTTGGCGCCGCGGCATTTCTTTTCGTTTTGGACCGTTTGTGTTTCCTTTGACGGAAGCCATTTTTAGCTTCAATTTCTGGAAGGCCGCTTCTATTGTTTCATTAGGCGAAGCCAAAAATGGCTTCATTTTTGCGATCAAACTTTGGCTTCGAGTTTGGAGCCAAAACTTGTCTTTTTTGGAGTTTGTGGCAGATAATTCCCGCTTGGCTTGTGTTGGAAGCGGCAGGATGCGAGCAGAGTGGGTTGTCGCTGCTCTGCTGCGGTTCTACAAGCATGAATCCGGCAGCTAAGCTCTGAAACAAATCCCTTGCCACAGGCTGCTCCATAACGGTGTATCCATGAGTTGACACATGCTGCCTTCCAGGCTTCAAGGCGATGCAACGGAACTGCAGAGGTACTTCCAAGTGTCTCCAAAGTTGCTGGGGTTTGGAGAAGCTTGTCCTGGCGTCTTGAAAGTGTCATGCCGTGGCGTGGCATTGTGGGCTTTACGAAATTTGGCGACAAGCGTGTCAATGATCTGGATTTGCTTCAAGGTTATGTAGTTGGAGTCGCATGCTTGCACCCGGAAATTCCATGTAGGCGGATCTGCATACACCTCGCTTCCCGTACGTCTTGATCATCTATTCTTTACCCGTCCGTTTGTTTGCAACGCTTTGTTCCTCTTCCTTCTGCGGTATTTTCACATGTACAAACCTCAAACAAACCTTGTTAATGTATGCACGCAGCTCATTTCATTGAGGAATGAGTACTTTCTTGGTGACACCTTCGATGTGCTGTGTTTTCATATGTACAAACTCCAGACATACTTTGAAAACATCTCTGTGCCCCGCATTCTATTGGAGAAAGCCATGCCATGACCACACCTTCGATCTGTTGCTTTTTCATATGTACAAACCCCAATCAAACTTCAATTCTAGGCAGCGGAGGAAATCTACAGTTGCCGCGCGCAAAAAAAGAAATTAATTGAACTTTCCTTTAAATCCTGTCGCACCTGATGGCATGGTCCGGCCCCATAGGCTTGAGGTTTGAAGAAGGTTTGCTTGAGGTTTGTACATATGAAAAACCAGCATGCCAGAGCTTTGCCACTTGAAGTGTTCCTGCCATTGTAAACTGTCTGATTGGACGCGTATTCTGAGTTTGTTTGGGGTTTGTACATATGAAAACACAGCATGCTAGAGTACTGGCAGCCAACGTGCATTTCTCGAGTCTTTCCCGTTGGGTTGATGCTTGCTTATGTTGCCGGAAGCTTTAGTGCAGACCTCAATGTTTGAGAGAGAATGGCAGGTCCATGTGTCTCACAGGAAGTTTGCCACTCAGCAACTACTGTGTCTGTAGTCTGGCTGCTGGCTTTAGATTTCATCTTTACTCGATGTGTCTCCCCTTGCCCCAGAATTTCAATGTTGGATGTTGTGCAAACGGGAGGCCTCTTAGATAGATCCCGCACCGGCGCGTTCGATTTTTCACATCTTTTCAAGTGCGGAAGCCTTCCTACATTTAGAGTGGAGACATTGGGCACTTGCAGCTTCATACGCTAAGTAGAAGAGACCATATGATGATGTTACAGGTCACCTGAAGGTTGACAATGCCCTGCACCCGTCCTTCTTGCCAGGCCGAGTGCTGTCGACATTCCAAAAGTTGCAGAAGTCGCAGAACCCAAGAGTGAAGGCTCGGCTATGAGATGTCAGGGGGTAGTACGGCGTCCAACCCCTCCACCCCCGTAGACTCTTAACGCCTGGTGTGTCTGCGTGTGTTTCTTCCTGCTTGAACTGGCCGTGGAGTAATTCTAGTCCACCATAAAATAACAGTGTATTCTTAAAACGGGCCGAAATTACTCCACGCATTTTGTATTGGGCCTGCCATATATTTCTGCATTTTTTACTCCGCGGATGGTCTACTCCATATTTACTCCACATCTTCTCTATTGGCTGAAGCATGTGGACGCCTCTTGGAATTACTCCGCCGGTCTTCTCAGCTTGTTGGTTCAGACATAGCTGCTTATATCTGTGTCAACATTGGCATTGGGGGCAGGGGGAGCTCATTGAATCCAATTCAAGCCTCAGAAAATATTGTGATTCTGGAGACTAATGTGTGTACCTCCTCAGTGCCAACATGACATAGAAAAAACCGGTGTATGATCTGTACTTCTGGCATGATGACGCATAAAGAGAGTTACGTGCTTCGCTGCTTGAAGAATGGAACTTTATGCTAGACACACGGCTCGGTTATGCGAGCATCTGTAAAAGGGTTGCTGGGCACACTTATTGGGAGATCTTTTTTTGGCGCCGCGGCATTTCTTTTCGTTTTGGACCGTTTGTGTTTCCTTTGACGGAAGCCATTTTTAGCTTCAATTTCTGGAAGGCCGCTTCTATTGTTTCATTAGGCGAAGCCAAAAATGGCTTCATTTTTGCGATCAAACTTTGGCTTCGAGTTTGGAGCCAAAACTTGTCTTTTTTGGAGTTTGTGGCAGATAATTCCCGCTTGGCTTGTGTTGGAAGCGGCAGGATGCGAGCAGAGTGGGTTGTCGCTGCTCTGCTGCGGTTCTACAAGCATGAATCCGGCAGCTAAGCTCTGAAACAAATCCCTTGCCACAGGCTGCTCCATAACGGTGTATCCATGAGTTGACACATGCTGCCTTCCAGGCTTCAAGGCGATGCAACGGAACTGCAGAGGTACTTCCAAGTGTCTCCAAAGTTGCTGGGGTTTGGAGAAGCTTGTCCTGGCGTCTTGAAAGTGTCATGCCGTGGCGTGGCATTGTGGGCTTTACGAAATTTGGCGACAAGCGTGTCAATGATCTGGATTTGCTTCAAGGTTATGTAGTTGGAGTCGCATGCTTGCACCCGGAAATTCCATGTAGGCGGATCTGCATACACCTCGCTTCCCGTACGTCTTGATCATCTATTCTTTACCCGTCCGTTTGTTTGCAACGCTTTGTTCCTCTTCCTTCTGCGGTATTTTCACATGTACAAACCTCAAACAAACCTTGTTAATGTATGCACGCAGCTCATTTCATTGAGGAATGAGTACTTTCTTGGTGACACCTTCGATGTGCTGTGTTTTCATATGTACAAACTCCAGACATACTTTGAAAACATCTCTGTGCCCCGCATTCTATTGGAGAAAGCCATGCCATGACCACACCTTCGATCTGTTGCTTTTTCATATGTACAAACCCCAATGGAGAAGTTGAGCAACGTCTTTGGCCATGTTTTGAGTTGCTTCCTTCTGGTTGAGACATTGGCCTGCCGAGCGAGCTCGAAAGGTAGCGAGTTTGTCCAAATCCACATTGCGGGTGCGCAGCTGTGATACCAATTCAGCAACAAATACTGTAGTGCCTATGTTGTCAAAAGGAAGGACGAAGGTTTCTCTTCCGTATGCAACCCGACGAAGCCAGGTATTGTGCAAGCCCTGGTACAAGAACTTCCAGAGTGGGACTTGTAAAGGATCCATCCCTTCAATGTCCTTGTAGCTTGAGAATCTGCTTTGTCGAATTCTGGAGGGAAAGTCCAAACCATTGATCTTGTTGGAGTTGTGGAAGTCGACATCAGGTTTCCAGTTCTCCACTGGTGGGATTTCAATTGGTCTGCATGTATATCCTTCGTTGACCGTGGAACTTGCTCCCGGGGATGACATAGGTCTCGGCGATCTCGGTGTGAAAGGATGGCGTTGAGGTGCAAAATTGGCATTGTTGGGAGGTGTCTGTGAGCACGGAGGCGGTGTAGGCGGAAAAGGTGTCGTAGGTGGAGTCCATGGTGGGCGTGTTGGGAACGATGGAGATGTAGGTGGTGGAGGCGGTATTCCGGATGGGTTCCAAAAAGGTCGATGGGTCGTCATTGCGTAGTGCATTGGGCCACGGAACGTAGGTACTCTTGGTGCCATCCATGTTGATGACGAGGAGGTGTGCGAGAGCGATCCGGCTGGGAAGGAGGAATTCCATTCATATCCGCGCTGTATTGGGAGATCAGGTCCTGGGACGCCATGATGTAGAAAGGGTCACGAGATAATAGGTCAAAATGCGCTCGAACTGCCGAATGAAAGCTGCGGAAAATGTCGAGGTGAGACAAGGGTAATGTGTAATTGAAATAGTGTGAGACATAATACGTGGTCCCAGTGTGTGAAACGTAAAGTGAAACCGAATCGGACCAAAGGATCAAAAACATGAGCATGCAGCGATTCACAAACCTTTTGAGGAAGAAGTGGCGTCAATACCGAATGTCGGGAGAAGCATTGTTACTCCAAAATGATCGGGCAGGGCCACTAGGCTCACTGTATCGATGACGTAGAATAGTCGATACTTGTTCCGGTGCTCCTCAAGGGTAAGGAGTTCACCAACGAGATCTGGAGTGGTAGGTCGAGTGTCGAGAACGAGGTCTGCCTTCATGGTGCTGGTCGCGAGAGTGGTCTTCATGGTATGATGAGGTGCGATCTCGGCGGCTGTAGGTTGAATTGTCCCAAGAAGCATTGTCGTGCCAAGATCGGCGAGCATAGTCCCGAGAGCCAGAGGCAGCGGTCTCGCGGTGGCTCGGTGTGTCGCGAGAGTCGTCTGGGGGCGGCTCCGAAGGTTCTGGGACGTCGGCAGAAGGGTCACTTCGTACTGGACGTGCAGGATCATCAGGAGGTTCCGAAGGTGCATTGGTCTCCGCAGTCTGGTGTGTGATCAAGCCCGGGAAAACCGTGTGAGTGGAGGCAACGTAGCATATAGATGCGGCGCTTGAGTTCATAGCCGTTGCATTGTCTTTGCCCTTGGCGATGCCCGCAAGGTTGCACAAGCGTTGGATTTGGTCATTTCCTCCAGCTAGGGCACGGATGCATTTGGGTGAGCGGCATATGGCCAGTAGGCCTGATGGGTTTTGTCCTTTGCCTATTTTGTAGAGCTGAGAGGTACAGATCTTGACAGCATAGCCGGGTAGGTTGTCGATGTCTGCGATCTCAGAGGACATTCCGAAGAACCCGTAACATGGGTATTGAGTTGGCATGCCGGCTTCGTTTTTTGTCCAAGTTGCCGGGCGAATGCAGTCTTCCGCCAGAATTTTGGCAACTGTTTCCCAACTCGTTTTGTGGTAGATCAGGTAGGTGCCCATGTGTTCGCCACGGTAGATTGGTTTCTTTGGCAATCCTGTGGGTACCGTGATGGTCAGCAGGTTCTCTGGCTCGATGTAGAAGGCCTGTGTTTGCCTCGCAAGGTCGATGTCCAGCAAGTTGGATTGTGCAAAGGCTCTGGCAATGTTCCTGACGGTGGCTTGGCTTGCTTTGATGTAAATACGATGGTTGTTGACGGTACGGTATGGTTGAGCCAGCTGTTCGAACATCGCGTCCACAAATTGGTTGAAGAGCTGCAAGATAGCCGGAGTCAATGATTGGCGTAGGGGAACAACATGGTCGGGGCCAAGCTCAGTCAGGCAACGGACCCTATGGGGGTCATTGGCCGCCTCCACCATTTCATCGAGGTCGATGTCATTCGTGTCAAACTTGGTGATCGAAATTGTATCTGCAACCTCAGAATTTTCACTGTCGCCGTCCGGAACTCGGAAGGACACCGCGCCGAGTGGTGCTGAAGTGTGGGTTGGTGGGTTGGTTGGTGGTTCCGGTAGTGGTGGATCGGCAGGAGAATTGGGTCGAGCAGTGTGGTGGTGGTAGTTGTCGGTGTAGTGGCTTTCGTTCCATGAACCCCAGGTGTCATCAGCATCGGGAGTGGGAATGTAGTTCGGATTGGATGGGTTTGCAGCAGGTCGAAGTACGACTTCACGGCCTCTGGATCGGTGACGAGGTGTCGCGGAGCGTGGGCGTGGGTGAGATCGATGACGTCGAGGAACCACAGGAGAGCGACGTCTTGGCGGTGATCTTCGTCTGTATGGGGATGGGGTTCGGCGGTCCTTGGCGTGTTTCGTGGATGATCGATAACGAGGAAGAGGAGAACGAGGTCGAGCTGCACGTTGAGGAGATTTGCGATGGTGATGGGAATGTACAGAAGGTCGATGGGAACGTGATCTTGGAGTGCTGGATCGTGGTCGGCGTGTTGGTGGTGGTGGAACTTGTGGTTGGTGAGGAGGAGCGATGGCTGGAGCTGGGACAATGCGAAGGTCCTGAACGTCCGGTTCGGTGGGTCTGGCTTTCGGTGCAGGTGGAGGCGTGGCGATCAATGGTGGTGTGGTTGTAGGTGGCGGTGTCGGTGGTGTAGGATTCGGTGGAGGTTCATCATGTTGAAGAAGGAGTTGACGTTGTTCTTGTGCACGTTGAGAATCCATGATCAATTGTTGCTGAGCTTGAATAAGTCGAACAGATTCAGCAAGTTGTTGTGCAGTGGAACCCAGGGATGCAAGTTCAGGTGGCACGGATGAAGTCGGTGCTGTCGTAGGTGCCGGTGTTGTAGCGTGAGGAGGGGCTTTCGGAGCTGGCCTGCGCGGTCGATCCGGTCGTTTGTCAGAGCGATGCCTGGGAGCTGCCTTGACTGCTGGGGCCCGTGGTGAAGGCTCATTTGGAGGGACCGTCGATGCGTCCATCTGTAATGGAGGTTGAATGTGGTGAGGTGGGTATGGAGAACTGGGCAAAGGTGTCGATGTCATAGTCGATGTAGGTGGTGTAGTCGATGTAGGGGATGGAGCCCGAGGGGAAGGCCACGTGGGTGGAGCGGTGGGTGCCATAGGAGATGGAAAAGTCGACGGAGCGGTGTGCACCATAGTTGGTTCAGGGGCCAAAGGCGAAGGCATGGTGGGTACGAGCTGTGGGCCTGGTACCGCATGAGGAGCCGAAGTCAATGAGGTGAACGGCAACGATGTTGGGGTTGATGTAGACGGCATGAGCGACGCTGAGGATGACCATGTAGGATGCAAGGCCGAGGGATGTCCAAATAGATGTGCATTCGGCGTTGATTGCTGCCACGTCGAAGATGGGTTCGCAGGCTGCGGTGGAGCAGGCCATGACGTTGGCGGAGTGTTCCACGGATGCATCGCTCCAGTAGATCAAAACAACAGTGAACAATCACATACAGGATTCAGTCCCTAACAGCCTAAAAAGTCTAAAAAGTCGTGCGATTATTCCCTGCACCGGGACCGTGGTCAAGTCGTGCCGCAATGGCATAAAACAGCTTCCAAGTTCCAACGAATTAAATGCACAATATATTGCACCTCACCAAATAACCATCAAGAGAAAAAGTCACCACACCTGAAAGTCATGTGCCTGCCTGTTGCAAGTGTCGTAACATGATGCAATGTCGCTGTAAAAGTGCTGCAAAAAACGGAGGTTTCTGGCAATTCAGAACGGCTTCACAGTTGAAGAAACGCATCGGCGAGGAATCCCTGGGACCACAAGATCAGCGGGACAATTTCAAAAGGCTGGAAAAACAGTATGGCCGGCTGTTGCAGTTTACTTAGATGAATTACCAACTTAAAATTCGTAAATTCGGTAGTCCGGACAGTCATCACTCACCCTGAAAAGGGTTGCCTCAATTGGCTCCATGGCACCATGTCGGAGCCACCATGGAAATCACACTAGACAAGAATGGATCATTATATGATCCGGCAGGAACTGAATCCTGAAACATGCAAACCAGCCTAGATCGTTAGATTAATAAAGGAGCCATATGAGGTACTTCTCGAAAACGATGTAGGGCATCCAATATTGTCAAACGTAGTTAAAACCAGAGTCCATAGAGTTTTGACCAGCATGTTGAAAATCCAAAAAAATGTTTCGGCGATTGTTTCCCAAAAAGACCCAAAGTTCGTCGGCGACATGATCTCGGCGAAAATATGCCAAAAAATCATAATACTGTCGGCGATATGGTTTCGGCGAAAATCTGAGGAAGGTTCTGATGCATGCAATACAGATTGTGGCAACCGTGTAGAGTCGAAACAACGCAGTGTAACAGCTTGGTCAACAGTTCAAACAGAGTTTTGCAGGTACAAGTGGTTGATCAGACCACTCATCCACCGAAATGCCATAGCTTCGTTGGACTGGATAGGCAAATCGGCTCCAGTCCCCCTGCGAATATAAACAGGTTTCCTGTAAAAGTAACACGGCAAGAGTCAAGGAAGTTTTACATCTGTTCAGATGTTACACACACACACAAAAGCCCTTTGCGGTCTCGAGAACCGCGCACAAGGTCAGTTCAGTCTGACCTAGGTGATCTCGGCAGCCGTTTGCCCTTCGTTTTGCCTCGGGGTTGCCATAGACTGCAGTGTGCAAGGGGTTGGCTCCCGCCACACATTCTGGCCTACTGACGATTTTTATCTCATTTTTGGATTGCAGGCTGGGCTGGGGCACCCACACTGGTTGTCCCCTGGTGTAAGTGTCGACAGATTGAATCACCCCTGCTGGCCAACGTTTTGCCCTTGTGGTGATCAGTCTCATATTGGTTGCAACAACTGGACACAATGCACATTTTTGTTTGGATATTGATCACCTGGTTACAACGATTTGTTCTCGACGACCTCAACCCGGTCCCAAATCCGGGTACGTCCTGTATTTTTGCAGACATGCCGGTGCACTCCAAGCTCACTGAGCGTCAGAGACTTCTGATCGAACTGCCCGGCATACACGTCACAGGACGTAAGGGTGAGGGTTCCTGCCAAACCACAGGGGCAGGTGAAGCAATCCATTGGTTGCCAATTTTGACACAGACAGCAAATTGTGGACAACCGCCGACAATGGGCTCCGGCCCACCAATGCAGGTCCCCAACACGCGCTGCACTAAGATACGGAAGAGAAGCTTCCAACGAGCATGCAAGCGTGCAATACAACATGGCATGGCATGGTTTCGAGGACAAGCATACACAATGGAACATTTTCCTCAGACTTTGATCAACAAATGTGAATCCGTACAAAAAGCGGCACCGACATCACACAATTGGTGCTCCCACAAGGACCAATCCCAGCGACTCAGGGTGATGCAATGGAACCCTGGAGGACTCTCCCAGAGTTCCTTTTTGGAACTGAAGTACTGGCTGAGCCATCAACCAATAGACATTGTGGTGCTATCGGAGACGAAGTGGAGCTTCAATTCCTGCTGGTCAGACGCACAATGGTCATATGTGCACTCAGCAACAAAAGAACCCCGCTCAGGAGGGGTGCTGATCATGATCGCCAGAAGTCTGGGGCCACCGGACTCCATCGGCTTTCAAGCATTGGAAGATGGCAGACTATTGCACGTACGTTTGCATCAGACAAAGAGGGCCATTGACATCCTGGCGGTCTATCAGCATGTGGACCACAAGACCACCCAATCCCGCAAACTGAGGGCCGACTTGTGGGCCAAACTGAATGACTATGTAGGACAGCTTCCACAGCGTAATCAGTTCATTTGCAGCGGCGATTTCAACACAGCCCTGCCGGGCCTTGCTCCTTGGACGGGGACCGGCCACTTTCACTGGAAAGGGTCCAGAACATGTGGATCACAGCACGACGACATGCATCACTTTTTGGATTTCCTGAGAATGCATTCTCTGACTGCACTCAACACCTGGATGGAGACCACAGGACCGACATACCATCATGGATTGGTTGCCTCTAGGATTGATTTCATGCTCATGAGACTACATGCATGCGACGGACAAGCCAAAGCACCAGTATATCTCAAACACGCTGAGTTTTTGCCACTTAATACCACTCATCACATCCCCATTGTTGTTTCAGTGAGACGTATTCACATGGCATATCAGGTTCACCGCATGATCAAGGCTTGCACCTTTGCGCAAAGAGCCCAATGCAGGATGGCCCAACTTCAGGATTCCGACCAATGGAGGGCACTCACATCGGCTGTTGACCAAGTCACTGAGGCGCCTATGGACCCAATGCAAGACCCTGAACAGGTCATCACGACCCTACATCAGAGTGTAATTCCCATTTTTCAAGACCTTTTTCCAGGAAAGAAATCTCCGATACAGCCAGTCGATTATGATGATTTTCATAACATGGTCCAGACCAAATGGCATCATAAGAGAGTAATCCAACAGACAGTTGCCATGAATACCCAACCGACACTGCAGGCCATTTTTCGGACTTGGTACCATTGGGGACGATTCATCTCTGCTCAGCGTGCCCATCAGAAAGAGGCCAGACAGGCCAGAGCCAAACGTTTTAATGACTTATGTCAGCAGGTTCAGCAGGCAGCCGACAGACATGATGCTCATGGCATGTTCACTATCCTCAACAAGTTTACCCCCAAAAAATCATGTGCCAAGCCACGTTTGCGTACACCTGATGGGAAAATTGCAGACCAATACACGGCGCATTCACTGACCGTTGCCTATGTGCGAACCACGTGGCAGGGACCTTCCAGCCTGCCACATTTCAGTGATACAGCCCCGGGAGTGCCTTTTTCCATTTCAGACCTCTGCACGGCTTTGCAGAACCTGCACCCGCATAAAGCAGCGGCAATGCCTTTCCTGCCAGCCACCGTGTGGAAAGGCTCTAGCCTGCAGGTTGCTGATTTCTTGTACCGAACCCTGACAACATGGTGGGGTCAATACCCTCCCTTCATTCCCCGAAGTTGGAAGGACTCTTGGATTTATTTCATCCCGAAACCGGGTAAGTCATGTGGTAGCCCCGATCAACTCAGGCCTATTTCTCTCATGGAACCATTGGGGAAACTGGTGATGGGACTTCTGACGTATCAACTTAAATGCCATCTTTCCCACACACTATGTCAGTCACCCCATTTTGGATTCCTACACATGAGATGAGCAGCTGATGCCATTGCCAGGGTGAGCAGTCATTGTAGGCAGATTAGAGCGCTGGTAGGCAATCACCGCAGGTCGGTTCATCACCAAATGCGTTCTCCTCCCATGTCGACGTTGCTGGGAGGAGTGCAGTTACTGCTTGACCTGACCCGTGCATTCGATTGTGTTGACAGGTCCATTCTCATTGAACATCTCCATGAACTTAACACACCCCACGATCTCCTCACCCTCATAACATGCTGGCACGAAAACACTCATTACAACCTGCCATTTCAACAAAATACGGATTCTGTCCCTGTAGGTGTAGGCCTCCGACAAGGATGTAAAATCGCCCCCCTATTGTGGCTGACCTACATGAACAAACTGCTTTGGCTCCTCACGCCCTTGACCGGTGAAGAATGGATCAGACAATGCTTGACATTGTACGCGGACGATTTGCATGTAGGCTGCCAGTTTCTGACCGTTGGTGCACTGGACCACCATTTGCGATGCATGGGCCATTTACTTGATTGCATTGAAAGACTCAAGCTGCAGATCTCCTTGCAAAAGTCCTATTTGATCTTTTCCCACACTGGCAGCAACGTGCGGCATGCGCTCAAAGGCCGGCTGTGCTATCTACAGCATCAAGCACACCTGTTGCTATCGCGTTGCACTGGAGAAGCTACGGCGCTACCGCTGAAAACCATGGGTCGATATCTGGGTGTGATTGTTTCTTATCATGCTTTCGAACAACAGACGTGGCTTCATCGCAAGAAGACAGCCTGGATTGCATATGCTCGACTGAAACGCTGGCTCCGTCACAGACAGATTCGACAAACTCATCGAGTATATCTCTGGCACACTTGTATCCATACAATCCTTACATATGGCATCTTCGGTACAGGAGTCACAGTACAGTCGCTCACTGATTATCAGCTTACAATATTCCAAATGATTCGACTTCTGATTGGTGACCACTCCTACATGACAGGGAACACACACCAGAGGGCCATACAGAATCAATCTCTTCCACTTCCCCTGCAGCTTCTGAAGCATGGCGCCGAGAAGCTATGGCTGAGACTTCAGAGGCGTGCTCTGCAGCTGGACTCGACAGATTTTCTACAGCAGGTGGATTGGCAGCACCATCACGACACAATGCGTTTGATTGATCAGGTCCATGGCAGCATGCCGGAAGTCCCCATCGATGGAGACGCCTTGATGAGGACGCCACAGGTGCAGTACATATGCTCACATTGCAGTTTCATCACCAACACCATTCCCAATCTCAGACGGCATCATACTGTTGCACATAACATGGCACAATATCGCACTACACCCAATACCATATTGGAAATGTCCTTACATGGCAGAGCTCAGTGCAAACGCTGTCACAAACACTTCACCACCTGGAGAAGCTTTCTTATCCATGTGGAACGCTCTTGTTGCCAGGCAAATGAGCCGCCTAGCACAGCTGCACCAGCCGCACCCGTGCTCAGTAGCAATCGGGCCGAAAGAAACAGTTTCCAGGTCACAGCACAGCCATTTTGGCCGGTCCTGAAACAGATCATCCAAGAGCAGTCATGGCACCGACTACAGGAACATCCTGACATTGGCCAGTATCTGACTCACCACTGTATGATCTGCGGCATATGGAACAATCGCTGCCAGGAACTTCATGGTCATTATCGGCTCCACCATTCTGATGTAGTGACTGGTATTTTTGCAAAAAGCGCTCAGCTGACCAAGGTCTTGAGATCCCCCAGCCCGTGTGTTCTCTGCCAACGGGAGTTCATGCATGGACACACATGCACAGTGTTCACCCAGATAGCTGCACTGCTACTGCATTGCCAGACTTCCGATGTGGATACAGACCGTGTCCTTAGGTGTGAGCTGTGCCAAACCAGATGCGATGACCTTCAGAGCTTGCATCGACATTTGAAGGCTGAACATGATGTAACCGTCTTCGACTGGAACTTTGCCAGAGACTCAGTACCGGGCTCCACAGCATGCTCTCACTGTGGCAAACCATTCACCTCTCGTGAGGGATTGAGAACTCACATTATTACTGGCAAATGTGAATTTTTCGATCCAGCAGCCACAAACCATCCTCTCAATGCGGCAGACAAGTGGCGCACTCAGCTGACACTTGGGTTTTTGGACAAACAACATCTCTCAGCTCACCAGCGGTTACAGCTGACGCTGCATTGCCAGCTATGCGGTGAAGTCTATGTGCGATCCAATGATCTCAGCGCGCATCTCCAACAGGCACATGGGCAGCTCTGGCAAAGAGCCAATGACATGGTCAGGTACCTGCTCCAAACCCTGATCAGCAGCCATGGTTGCATGTGCAATCCATCGATCAACGACGATAGCAGGTCCCACATATGCCCAGGAGTTCGACAGATGGCCATGATTTTCTACACCAGTGAAACAGAGATGTTCATACCACAGCAATACAATGAGCAAACCCTGAGACTCACTCATCGTGCATTGGCCAACCATGCGCGATTTCAGATGCTGCTTAATGTGGTATCGGACAGAGATTTCAGTCACCTATGGCATGCCCCGGCCCTCCTCCAAATGTTCAGGCATTGGTGCACTCTGTGTGGAGCTTGGTTCCCAACTGCAGCCCTGATGACACATCAGCTGATTCATCATCATGATGCTTGTACGTGGGCGGCCCAGCTCAAATTTCAGCTGGTTCAATGCATGCAGATGGAACAACAACAGGACTATCAATGCAAATTCTGCAAGTTGTTTTTCAATGACAGCACGGTTGATCCTGACGCTGCGGCTGAACGAGCTGAACAACTGCAGATACATTTTGCCTCAAACTGCCCTGTCCTTCAGCAAATTGCCCTAGTGCTGCAACCACTCCATGGACGATCAATTGATGCTCGATCAATCGGACACGGAACTTCTGCAGTCCTTTCAACACCTGGGGCCACTCCTGATGCAGGCGAGCCAGTACATGCGGGAAAAAGACGAAGAGCCGCTGAACAAGAAGCTCAAACAGGAGCCCGTCGGCGTCGACAAGGCCGCAATGCCACCCAGCCAGCAGAACAAAGCCCTGCTCACGCTGATCCATCATCTGGCCAAGGTGGTCCTTCAACACGATCGGGCAATCCAGATGGATCGCAAACAGGACTCCTTCGTTATCTTTGCCCAAGTCAGCGCGGAGGGAGCGCTCCCGTTGCTGACGTTGAAAGCCAAGGAATGGAAGGACATGACGGAGAAGACCACCACACTCCGCACCTACCTGCTGACGCACCTGATCCTGGAGATACAACAGAGGGCCATCAAGCTGTCCCAGAGCTCCCAGGGGACCCAGCTGTGGGACGTAGCAGTATCCAAGGGGGTGATCCTCCAGGACGGATCATGGCCGTTCCAACAATGGTGCCACACGGAGAAGAAACTCACCAAGTCCCATCGAGCGCCACTCCCGATGAGCCGCATCCTGAAGGATCTGCAGTTCATGGTGGATCTCCTGACCGACAACGACCATGTGATGCGCTTCCACTCACTGAGGCCGCAAAGCCAGTGTGGTGCCGTGGATGCTACAGCTCAACATGCGCGAGGACGATCTTTGGAGACTCTTTCATCAGCTGAGTCAGTCCACCCTATGGGGACTCATGGGCCTGAGCTTGAAGCAGCACAACCAACAAGTCAGCAAACCAGCGCAGCTGCTGGAACAGCTGACCAACATTCAATTCTAGGCAGCGGAGGAAATCTACAGTTGCCGCGCGCAAAAAAAGAAATTAATTGAACTTTCCTTTAAATCCTGTCGCACCTGATGGCATGGTCCGGCCCCATAGGCTTGAGGTTTGAAGAAGGTTTGCTTGAGGTTTGTACATATGAAAAACCAGCATGCCAGAGCTTTGCCACTTGAAGTGTTCCTGCCATTGTAAACTGTCTGATTGGACGCGTGTTCTGAGTTTGTTTGGGGTTTGTACATATGAAAACACAGCATGCTAGAGTACTGGCAGCCAACGTGCATTTCTCGAGTCTTTCCCGTTGGGTTGATGCTTGCTTATGTTGCCGGAAGCTTTAGTGCAGACCTCAATGTTTGAGAGAGAATGGCAGGTCCATGTGTCTCACAGGAAGTTTGCCACTCAGCAACTACTGTGTCTGTAGTCTGGCTGCTGGCTTTAGATTTCATCTTTACTCGATGTGTCTCCCCTTGCCCCAGAATTTCAATGTTGGATGTTGTGCAAACGGGAGGCCTCTTAGATAGATCCCGCACCGGCGCGTTCGATTTTTCACATCTTTTCAAGTGCGGAAGCCTTCCTACATTTAGAGTGGAGACATTGGGCACTTGCAGCTTCATACGCTAAGTAGAAGAGACCATATGATGATGTTACAGGTCACCTGAAGGTTGACAATGCCCTGCACCCGTCCTTCTTGCCAGGCCGAGCGCTGTCGACATTCCAAAAGTTGCAGAAGTCGCAGAACCCAAGAGTGAAGGCTCGGCTATGAGATGTCAGGGGGTAGTACGGCGTCCAACCCCTCCACCCCCGTAGACTCTTAACGCCTGGTGTGTCTGCGTGTGTTTCTTCCTGCTTGAACTGGCCGTGGAGTAATTCTAGTCCACCATAAAATAACAGTGTATTCTTAAAACGGGCCGAAATTACTCCACGCATTTTGTATTGGGCCTGCCATATATTTCTGCATTTTTTACTCCGCGGATGGTCTACTCCATATTTACTCCACATCTTCTCTATTGGCTGAAGCATGTGGACGCCTCTTGGAATTACTCCGCCGGTCTTCTCAGCTTGTTGGTTCAGACATAGCTGCTTGTATCTGTGTCAACATTGGCATTGGGGGCAGGGGGAGCTCATTGAATCCAATTCAAGCCTCAGAAAATATTGTGATTCTGGAGACTAATGTGTGTACCTCCTCAGTGCCAACATGACATAGAAAAAACCGGTGTATGATCTGTACTTCTGGCATGATGACGCATAAAGAGAGTTACGTGCTTCGCTGCTTGAAGAATGGAACTTTATGCTAGACACACGGCTCGGTTATGCGAGCATCTGTAAAAGGGTTGCTGGGCACACTTATTGGGAGATCTTTTTTTGGCGCCGCGGCATTTCTTTTCGTTTTGGACCGTTTGTGTTTCCTTTGACGGAAGCCATTTTTAGCTTCAATTTCTGGAAGGCCGCTTCTATTGTTTCATTAGGCGAAGCCAAAAATGGCTTCATTTTTGCGATCAAACTTTGGCTTCGAGTTTGGAGCCAAAACTTGTCTTTTTTGGAGTTTGTGGCAGATAATTCCCGCTTGGCTTGTGTTGGAAGCGGCAGGATGCGAGCAGAGTGGGTTGTCGCTGCTCTGCTGCGGTTCTACAAGCATGAATCCGGCAGCTAAGCTCTGAAACAAGTCCCTTGCCACAGGCTGCTCCATAACGGTGTATCCATGAGTTGACACATGCTGCCTTCCAGGCTTCAAGGCGATGCAACGGAACTGCAGAGGTACTTCCAAGTGTCTCCAAAGTTGCTGGGGTTTGGAGAAGCTTGTCCTGGCGTCTTGAAAGTGTCATGCCGTGGCGTGGCATTGTGGGCTTTACGAAATTTGGCGACAAGCGTGTCAATGATCTGGATTTGCTTCAAGGTTATGTAGTTGGAGTCGCATGCTTGCACCCGGAAATTCCATGTAGGCGGATCTGCATACACCTCGCTTCCCGTACGTCTTGATCATCTATTCTTTACCCGTCCGTTTGTTTGCAACGCTTTGTTCCTCTTCCTTCTGCGGTATTTTCACATGTACAAACCTCAAACAAACCTTGTTAATGTATGCACGCAGCTCATTTCATTGAGGAATGAGTACTTTCTTGGTGACACCTTCGATGTGCTGTGTTTTCATATGTACAAACTCCAGACATACTTTGAAAACATCTCTGTGCCCCGCATTCTATTGGAGAAAGCCATGCCATGACCACACCTTCGATCTGTTGCTTTTTCATATGTACAAACCCCAATCAAACTTCAATTCTAGGCAGCGGAGGAAATCTACAGTTGCCGCACGCAAAAAAGAAATTAATTGAACTTCGCTGTTGCCTTTAAACTCCTGGCTCGCACCTGTCGCCCCTGATGCATGGTCCCGGCCCCTAGGCTTGGGTTGAAGAGGGTTGCTTGATGTTTGTACATATGAAAAACAGCAAATTTATGCCAGAGCTTTGCCACCTTAAGTGTTTCCTGCCCTTGTAAACTGTCTGATTGGATCGCGTATTCCGGATTTTGTTTGTGGGGTTTGTTATCATATGAACAAACACAGCTTGCGTGCTGGGAGTACTGGCAGCCAACGTGCATTTCTCGAGTCTTTCCCGTTGGGTTGATGCTTGCTTATGTTGCCGGAAGCTTTAGTGCAGACCTCAATGTTTGAGAGAGAATGGCAGGGCCATGTGTCTCACAGGAAGTTTGCCACTCAGCAACTACTGTGTCTGTAGTCTGGCTGCTGGCTTTAGATTTCATCTTTACTCGATGTGTCTCCCCTTGCCCCAGAATTTCAATGTTGGATGTTGTGCAAACGGGAGGCCTCTTAGATAGATCCCGCACCGGCGCGTTCGATTTTTCACGTCTTTTCAAGTGTGGAAGCCTTCCTACATTTAGAGTTGAGACACTGGGCACTTGCAGCTTCATACGCTAAGTAGAAGAGACCATATGATGATGTTACAGGTCGCCTGAAGGTTGACAATGTCCTGCCAGGCCGAGCGCCGCCGACATTTCAAAAGTTGCAGAAGTGGCAGAACCCAAGCGTGAAGGCTCGGCTATGAGATGTCAGGGAGTAGTGCGGCGTCCAACCCCTTCACCCCCGTAGACTCTTAACGCCAGGTGTGTCTGTGTGTGTTTCTTCCTGCTTGAACTGGCCGTGGAGTAGTTCTAGTCCACCATAAATAACAGTGTATTCTTAAAACGGGCCGAAATTACTCCACGCATTTTGTATTGGCCCTGCCATATATTTCTGCATTTTTTACTCCGCGGATGGTCTACTCCATATTTACTCCACATCTTCTCTATTGGCTGAAGCATGTGGACGCCTCTTGGAATTACTCCGCCGGTCTTCTCAGCTTGTTGGTTCAGACATAGCTGCTTATATCTGTGTCAACATTGGCATTGGGGGCAGGGGGAGCTCATTGAATCCAATTCAAGCCTCAGAAAATATTGTGATTCTGGAGACTAATGTGTGTGCCTCCTCAGTGCCAACATGACATAGAAAAAACCGGTGTATGATCTTTACTTCTGGCATGATGACGCATAAAGAGAGTTACGTGCTTCGCTGCTTGAAGAATGGAACTTTATGCTAGACACACGGCTCGGTTATGCGAGCATCTGTAAAAGGGTTGCTGGGCACACTTATTGGGAGATCTTTTTTTGGCGCCGCGGCATTTCTTTTCGTTTTGGACCGTTTGTGTTTCCTTTGACGGAAGCCATTTTTAGCTTCAATTTCTGGAAGGCCGCTTCTATTGTTTCATTAGGCGAAGCCAAAAATGGCTTCACTTTTGCGATCAAACTTTGGCTTCGAGTTTGGAGCCAAAACTTGTCTTTTTTGGAGTTTGTGGCAGATAATTCCCGCTTGGCTTGTGTTGGAAGCGGCAGGATGCGAGCAGAGTGGGTTGTCGCTGCTCTGCTGCGGTTCTACAAGCATGAATCCGGCAGCTAAGCTCTGAAACAAATCCCTTGCCACAGGCTGCTCCATAACGGTGTATCCATGAGTTGACACATGCTGCCTTCCAGGCTTCAAGGCGATGCAACGGAACTGCAGAGGTACTTCCAAGTGTCTCCAAAGTTGCTGGGGTTTGGAGAAGCTTGTCCTGGCGTCTTGAAAGTGTCATGCCGTGGCGTGGCATTGTGGGCTTTACGAAATTTGGCGACAAGCGTGTCAATGATCTGGATTTGCTTCAAGGTTATGTAGTTGGAGTCGCATGCTTGCACCCGGAAATTCCATGTAGGCGGATCTGCATACACCTCGCTTCCCGTACGTCTTGATCATCTATTCTTTACCCGTCCGTTTGTTTGCAACGCTTTGTTCCTCTTCCTTCTGCGGTATTTTCACATGTACAAACCTCAAACAAACCTTGTTAATGTATGCACGCAGCTCATTTCATTGAGGAATGAGTACTTTCTTGGTGACACCTTCGATGTGCTGTGTTTTCATATGTACAAACTCCAGACATACTTTGAAAACATCTCTGTGCCCCGCATTCTATTGGAGAAAGCCATGCCATGACCACACCTTCGATCTGTTGCTTTTTCATATGTACAAACCCCAATCAAACTTCAATTCTAGGCAGCGGAGGAAATCTACAGTTGCCGCGCGCAAAAAAAGAAATTAATTGAACTTTCCTTTAAATCCTGTCGCACCTGATGGCATGGTCCGGCCCCATAGGCTTGAGGTTTGAAGAAGGTTTGCTTGAGGTTTGTACATATGAAAAACCAGCATGCCAGAGCTTTGCCACTTGAAGTGTTCCTGCCATTGTAAACTGTCTGATTGGACGCGTATTCTGAGTTTGTTTGGGGTTTGTACATATGAAAACACAGCATGCTAGAGTACTGGCAGCCAACGTGCATTTCTCGAGTCTTTCCCGTGGGGTTGATGCTTGCTTATGTTGCCGGAAGCTTTAGTGCAGACCTCAATGTTTGAGAGAGAATGGCAGGTCCATGTGTCTCACAGGAAGTTTGCCACTCAGCAACTACTGTGTCTGTAGTCTGGCTGCTGGCTTTAGATTTCATCTTTACTCGATGTGTCTCCCCTTGCCCCAGAATTTCAATGTTGGATGTTGTGCAAACGGGAGGCCTCTTAGATAGATCCCGCACCGGCGCGTTCGATTTTTCACATCTTTTCAAGTGCGGAAGCCTTCCTACATTTAGAGTTGAGACATTGGGCACTTGCAGCTTCACACGCTAAGTAGAAGAGACCATATGATGATGTTACAGGTCACCTGAAGGTTGACAATGCCCTGCACCCGTCCTTCTTGCCAGGCCGAGTGCTGTCGACATTCCAAAAGTTGCAGAAGTCGCAGAACCCAAGAGTGAAGGCTCGGCTATGATATGTCAGGGGGTAGCAGGGCGTCCAACCCCTCCACCCCCGTAGACTCTTAACGCCTGGTGTGTCTGTGTGTGTTTCTTCCTGCTTGAACTGGCCGTGGAGTAATTCTAGTCCACCATAAAATAACAGTGTATTCTTAAACCGGGCCGAAATTACTCCACGCATTTTGTATTGGGCCTGCCATATATTTCTGCATTTTTTACTCCGCGGATGGTCTACTCCATATTTACTCCACATCTTCTCTATTGGCTGAAGCATGTGGACACCTCTTGGAATTACTCCGCCGGTCTTCTCAGCTTGTTGGTTCAGACATAGCTGCTTATATCTGTGTCAACATTGGCATTGGGGGCAGGGGGAGCTCATTGAATCCAATTCAAGCCTCAGAAAATATTGTGATTCTGGAGACTAATGTGTGTACCTCCTCAGTGCCAACATGACATAGAAAAAACCGGTGTATGATCTGTACTTCTGGCATGATGACGCATAAAGAGAGTTACGTGCTTCGCTGCTTGAAGAATGGAACTTTATGCTAGACACACGGCTCGGTTATGCGAGCATCTGTAAAAGGGTTGCTGGGCACACTTATTGGGAGATCTTTTTTTGGCGCCGCGGCATTTCTTTTCGTTTTGGACCGTTTGTGTTTCCTTTGACGGAAGCCATTTTTAGCTTCAATTTCTGGAAGGCCGCTTCTATTGTTTCATTAGGCGAAGCCAAAAATGGCTTCATTTTTGCGATCAAACTTTGGCTTCGAGTTTGGAGCCAAAACTTGTCTTTTTTGGAGTTTGTGGCAGATAATTCCCGCTTGGCTTGTGTTGGAAGCGGCAGGATGCGAGCAGAGTGGGTTGTCGCTGCTCTGCTGCGGTTCTACAAGCATGAATCCGGCAGCTAAGCTCTGAAACAAATCCCTTGCCACAGGCTGCTCCATAACGGTGTATCCATGAGTTGACACATGCTGCCTTCCAGGCTTCAAGGCGATGCAACGGAACTGCAGAGGTACTTCCAAGTGTCTCCAAAGTTGCTGGGGTTTGGAGAAGCTTGTCCTGGCGTCTTGAAAGTGTCATGCCGTGGCGTGGCATTGTGGGCTTTACGAAATTTGGCGACAAGCGTGTCAATGATCTGGATTTGCTTCAAGGTTATGTAGTTGGAGTCGCATGCTTGCACCGGGAAATTCCATGTAGGCGGATCTGCATACACCTCGCTTCCCGTACGTCTTGATCATCTATTCTTTACCCGTCCGTTTGTTTGCAACGCTTTGTTCCTCTTCCTTCTGCGGTATTTTCACATGTACAAACCTCAAACAAACCTTGTTAATGTATGCACGCAGCTCATTTCATTGAGGAATGAGTACTTTCTTGGTGACACCTTCGATGTGCTGTGTTTTCATATGTACAAACTCCAGACATACTTTGAAAACATCTCTGTGCCCCGCATTCTATTGGAGAAAGCCATGCCATGACCACACCTTCGATCTGTTGCTTTTTCATATGTACAAACCCCAATCAAACTTCAATTCTAGGCAGCGGAGGAAATCTACAGTTGCCGCGCGCAAAAAAAGAAATTAATTGAACTTTCCTTTAAATCCTGTCGCACCTGATGGCATGGTCCGGCCCCATAGGCTTGAGGTTTGAAGAAGGTTTGCTTGAGGTTTGTACATATGAAAAACCAGCATGCCAGAGCTTTGCCACTTGAAGTGTTCCTGCCATTGTAAACTGTCTGATTGGACGCGTATTCTGAGTTTGTTTGGGGTTTGTACATATGAAAACACAGCATGCTAGAGTACTGGCAGCCAACGTGCTTTTCTCGAGTCTTTTCCCGTTGGGTTGATGCTTGCTTTTGTTGCCGGAAGCTTTAGTACAGACCTCAATGTTTGAGAGAGAATGGCAGGTCCATGTGTCTCACAGGAAGTTTGCCACTCAGCAACTACTGTGTCTGTAGTCTGGCTGCTGGCTTTAGATTTCATCTTTACTCGATGTGTCTCCCCTTGCCCCAGAATTTCAATGTTGGATGCTGTGCAAACGGGAGGCCTCTTAGATAGATCCCGCACCGGCGCGTTCGATTTTTCACATCTTTTCAAGTGCGGAAGCCTTCCTACATTTAGAGTTGAGACATTGGGCACTTGCAGCTTCACACGCTAAGTAGAAGAGACCATATGATGATGTTACAGGTCACCTGAAGGTTGACAATGCCCTGCACCCGTCCTTCTTGCCAGGCCGAGTGCTGTCGACATTCCAAAAGTTGCAGAAGTCGCAGAACCCAAGAGTGAAGGCTCGGCTATGAGATGTCAGGGGGTAGTACGGCGTCCAACCCCTCCACCCCCGTAGACTCTTAACGCCTGGTGTGTCTGTGTGTGTTTCTTCCTGCTTGAACTGGCCGTGGAGTAATTCTAGTCCACCATAAAATAACAGTGTATTCTTAAAACGGGCCGAAATTACTCCACGCATTTTGTATTGGGCCTGCCATATATTTCTGCATTTTTTACTCCGCGGATGGTCTACTCCATATTTACTCCACATCTTCTCTATTGGCTGAAGCATGTGGACGCCTCTTGGAATTACTCCGCCGGTCTTCTCAGCTTGTTGGTTCAGACATAGCTGCTTATATCTGTGTCAACATTGGCATTGGGGGCAGGGGGAGCTCATTGAATCCAATTCAAGCCTCAGAAAATATTGTGATTCTGGAGACTAATGTGTGTACCTCCTCAGTGCCAACATGACATAGAAAAAACCGGTGTATGATCTGTACTTCTGGCATGATGACGCATAAAGAGAGTTACGTGCTTCGCTGCTTGAAGAATGGAACTTTATGCTAGACACACGGCTCGGTTATGCGAGCATCTGTAAAAGGGTTGCTGGGCACACTTATTGGGAGATCTTTTTTTGGCGCCGCGGCATTTCTTTTCGTTTTGGACCGTTTGTGTTTCCTTTGACGGAAGCCATTTTTAGCTTCAATTTCTGGAAGGCCGCTTCTATTGTTTCATTAGGCGAAGCCAAAAATGGCTTCATTTTTGCGATCAAACTTTGGCTTCGAGTTTGGAGCCAAAACTTGTCTTTTTTGGAGTTTGTGGCAGATAATTCCCGCTTGGCTTGTGTTGGAAGCGGCAGGATGCGAGCAGAGTGAGTTGTCGCTGCTCTGCTGTGGTTCTACAAGCATGAATCCGGCAGCTAAGCTCTGAAACAAATCCCTTGCCACAGGCTACTCCATAACGGTGTATCCACGAGTTGACACATGCTGCCTTCCAGGCTTCAAGGCGATGCAACGGAACTGCAGAGGTACTTCCACGTGTCTCCAAAGTTGCTGGGGTTTGGAGAAGCTTGTCCTGGCCTCTTGAAAGTGTCATGCCGTGGCGTGGCATTGTGGGCTTTACGAAACTTGGCGACAAGCGTGTCAATGATCTGGATTTGCTTCAAGGTTATGTAGTTGGAGTCGCATGCTTGCACCCGGAAATTCCATGTAGGCGGATCTGCATACACCTCGCTTCCCGTACGTCTTGATCATCTATTCTTTACCCGTCCGTTTGTTTGCAACGCTTTGTTCCTCTTCCTTCTGCGGTATTTTCACATGTACAAACCTCAAACAAACCTTGTTAATGTATGCACGCAGCTCATTTCATTGAGGAATGAGTACTTTCTTGGTGACACCTTCGATGTGCTGTGTTTTCATATGTACAAACTCCAGACATACTTTGAAAACATCTCTGTGCCCCGCATTCTATTGGAGAAAGCCATGCCATGACCACACCTTCGATCTGTTGCTTTTTCATATGTACAAACCCCAATCAAACTTCAATTCTAGGCAGCGGAGGAAATCTACAGTTGCCGCGCGCAAAAAAAGAAATTAATTGAACTTTCCTTTAAATCCTGTCGCACCTGATGGCATGGTCCGGCCCCATAGGCTTGAGGTTTGAAGAAGGTTTGCTTGAGGTTTGTACATATGAAAAACCAGCATGCCAGAGCTTTGCCACTTGAAGTGTTCCTGCCATTGTAAACTGTCTGATTGGACGCGTATTCTGAGTTTGTTTGGGGTTTGTACATATGAAAACACAGCATGCTAGAGTACTGGCAGCCAACGTGCTTTCTCGAGTCTTTTCCCGTTGGGTTGATGCTTGCTTATGTTGCCGGAAGCTTTAGTACAGACCTCAATGTTTGAGAGAGAATGGCAGGTCCATGTGTCTCACAGGAAGTTTGCCACTCAGCAACTACTGTGTCTGTAGTCTGGCTGCTGGCTTTAGATTTCATCTTTACTCGATGTGTCTCCCCTTGCCCCAGAATTTCAATGTTGGATGTTGTGCAAACGGGAGGCCTCTTAGATAGATCCCGCACCGGCGCGTTCGATTTTTCACATCTTTTCAAGTGCGGAAGCCTTCCTACATTTAGAGTGGAGACATTGGGCACTTGCAGCTTCATACGCTAAGTAGAAGAGACCATATGATGATGTTACAGGTCACCTGAAGGTTGACAATGCCCTGCACCCGTCCTTCTTGCCAGGCCGAGTGCTGTCGACATTCCAAAAGTTGCAGAAGTCGCAGAACCCAAGAGTGAAGGCTCGGCTATGAGATGTCAGGGGGTAGTACGGCGTCCAACCCCTCCACCCCCGTAGACTCTTAACGCCTGGTGTGTCTGTGTGTGTTTCTTCCTGCTTGAACTGGCCGTGGAGTAATTCTAGTCCACCATAAAATAACAGTGTATTCTTAAAACGGGCCGAAATTACTCCACGCATTTTGTATTGGGCCTGCCATATATTTCTGCATTTTTTACTCCGCGGATGGTCTACTCCATATTTACTCCACATCTTCTCTATTGGCTGAAGCATGTGGACGCCTCTTGGAATTACTCCGCCGGTCTTCTCAGCTTGTTGGTTCAGACATAGCTGCTTATATCTGTGTCAACATTGGCATTGGGGGCAGGGGGAGCTCATTGAATCCAATTCAAGCCTCAGAAAATATTGTGATTCTGGAGACTAATGTGTGTACCTCCTCAGTGCCAACATGACATAGAAAAAACCGGTGTATGATCTGTACTTCTGGCATGATGACGCATAAAGAGAGTTACGTGCTTCGCTGCTTGAAGAATGGAACTTTATGCTAGACACACGGCTCGGTTATGCGAGCATCTGTAAAAGGGTTGCTGGGCACACTTATTGGGAGATCTTTTTTTGGCGCCGCGGCATTTCTTTTCGTTTTGGACCGTTTGTGTTTCCTTTGACGGAAGCCATTTTTAGCTTCAATTTCTGGAAGGCCGCTTCTATTGTTTCATTAGGCGAAGCCAAAAATGGCTTCATTTTTGGGATCAAACTTTGGCTTCGAGTTTGGAGCCAAAACTTGTCTTTTTTGGAGTTTGTGGCAGATAATTCCCGCTTGGCTTGTGTTGGAAGCGGCAGGATGCGAGCAGAGTGGGTTGTCGCTGCTCTGCTGCGGTTCTACAAGCATGAATCCGGCAGCTAAGCTCTGAAACAAATCCCTTGCCACAGGCTGCTCCATAACGGTGTATCCATGAGTTGACACATGCTGCCTTCCAGGCTTCAAGGCGATGCAACGGAACTGCAGAGGTACTTCCAAGTGTCTCCAAAGTTGCTGGGGTTTGGAGAAGCTTGTCCTGGCGTCTTGAAAGTGTCATGCCGTGGCGTGGCATTGTGGGCTTTACGAAATTTGGCGACAAGCGTGTCAATGATCTGGATTTGCTTCAAGGTTATGTAGTTGGAGTCGCATGCTTGCACCCGGAAATTCCATGTAGGCGGATCTGCATACACCTCGCTTCCCGTACGTCTTGATCATCTATTCTTTACCCGTCCGTTTGTTTGCAACGCTTTGTTCCTCTTCCTTCTGCTGTATTTTCATATGTACAAACCTCAAACAAACCTTGTTAATGTATGCACGCAGCTCATTTCATTGAGGAATGAGTACTTTCTTGGTGACACCTTCGATGTGCTGTGTTTTCATATGTACAAACGCCAGACATTCTTTGAAAACATCTCTGTGCCCCGCATTCTATTGGAGAAAGCCATGCCATGACCACACCTTCGATCTGTTGCTTTTTCATGTGTACAAACCCCAATCTAACTTCAATTCTAGGCAGCGGAGGAAATCTACAGTTGCCGCGTGCAAAAAAAGAAATTAATTGAACTTTCCTTTAAATCCTGTCGCACCTGATGGCATGGTCCGGCCCCATAGGCTTGAGGTTTGAAGAAGGTTTGCTTGAGGTTTGTACATATGAAAAACCAGCATGCCAGAGCTTTGCCACTTGAAGTGTTCCTGCCATTGTAAACTGTCTGATTGGACGCGTATTCTGAGTTTGTTTGGGGTTTGTACATATGAAAACACAGCATGCTAGAGTACTGGCAGCCAACGCGCTTTTCTCGAGTCTTTTCCCGTTGGGTTGATGCTTGCTTTTGTTGCCGGAAGCTTTAGTACAGACCTCAATGTTTGAGAGAGAATGGCAGGTCCATGTGTCTCACAGGAAGTTTGCCACTCAGCAACTACTGTGTCTGTAGTCTGGCTGCTGGCTTTAGATTTCATCTTTACTCGATGTGTCTCCCCTTGCCCCAGAATTTCAATGTTGGATGCTGTGCAAACGGGAGGCCTCTTAGATAGATCCCGCACCGGCGCGTTCGATTTTTCACATCTTTTCAAGTGCGGAAGCCTTCCTACATTTAGAGTTGAGACATTGGGCACTTGCAGCTTCACACGCTAAGTAGAAGAGACCATATGATGATGTTACAGGTCACCTGAAGGTTGACAATGCCCTGCACCCGTCCTTCTTGCCAGGCCGAGTGCTGTCGACATTCCAAAAGTTGCAGAAGTCGCAGAACCCAAGAGTGAAGGCTCGGCTATGAGATGTCAGGGGGTAGTAGGGCGTCCAACCCCTCCACCCCCGTAGACTCTTAACGCCTGGTGTGTCTGTGTGTGTTTCTTCCTGCTTGAACTGGCCGTGGAGTAATTCTAGTCCACCATAAAATAACAGTGTATTCTTAAACCGGGCCGAAATTACTCCACGCATTTTGTATTGGGCCTGCCATATATTTCTGCATTTTTTACTCCGCGGATGGTCTACTCCATATTTACTCCACTTCTTCCCTATTGGCTGAAGCATGTGGACGCCTCTTGGAATTACTCCGCCGGTCTTCTCAGCTTGTTGGTTCAGACACAGCTGCTTATATCTGTGTCAACATTGGCATTGGGGGCAGGGGGAGCTCATTGAATCCAATTCAAGCCTCAGAAAATATTGTGATTCTGGAGACTAATGTGTGTACCTCCTCAGTACCGTCGATTCCATACTGCATGGTAGGACCATTGAGGTGCGTCATGGTTGATTTCAACTGAGTCTCTTTTCATGTCATGTTCTTTAGCATGTCGTCTGATTCTTGCAGACTAGCGGCTCGATGAATACAACATTGTCTGACAGCACCATCAATGTGCAATGGCCATCCCACGGGCATGTGGGAGTCTTCAAGGAGTCCATCACCATTTGCTCTATGATTGTGCCCAGCATAGGGACATCAATGGTTGCTTTGAGGCTAACCTGTGCACGTTTGCACTTCCACGTGTCAGGTGCTAAACGGCCTCTGGCAGCCAACAGTTCGAGCGAACTCTGGTTGGTCATTCGTCGGCAGCACCTCTTCTTTGATAACTAATTTGAGCCCGTGCAGTGGCTGGGCTGCTGTTCCTGAGGGTCTTGATTGGGTTAGAGTGCGGTATCCTTGGGTCTCCAAACCAGGTGGGGCGGACCGACTGGACGCCTATGGGATTGGATGGGATTGGCGGAACTTGCGGTTTTTATGCTTTCTCTGCGTAGGCTGTGGTATACGGGCGGGATCATCCATGCCGGCACGAAAACTGTGTTCCAGATGACCTGCAAATTCTGCGGCTTGACTTCGGGCGTGATGCATCTTACCTTCGAACACTCTGGTGTATGATTCGGAGCGGTCGAAAGATGCTGTGACTTTCAAGCCTAGGTACAGCTCTCTAAACCAGTATTCCTTGAGCATCATAAAGGAAAGGTGAGGTGCCCTCACTTCCGTACGTGCGATGCTGGCATTAAAAGAGTAACCATCCATTCAGCTAAAAATTGAATCATTTTGACTTCGAGTTTGGGGAGGATGGTCTGGACCGCTCGAAGCGCGCCCGCAATGTCCGGGACATGCTTGCGTGAGGGCAGTCCGACCGTTCGCCTGGCATATTCGTCAGGAAAGTAGAGTCTGCACAACTTGGAGACCCACTGGCTCGGTTTCTCCATGTCGATGGTGATCTTGGCCAGGGGCCATGGGTCTGGAAGCGTGGACAAGCAATGCAGTAATTCAGAAGTCAGGTCTGAGGAGATGACTGGGAGGGCTTCTCCTTGCGGGTGCCCTTGCTTTTTTGTGTGTGGGTGCGGGCTGCTATATGCACTGCTTGGATGGTGGACTCATATTGGTTGACCATGGCTCTTAAGTACTTGCATGCGCGGACTGCTGCTCTCCTTGTGTTTGGCCCATCTTCGGGCTGATTCTTGGCAGCTGTTGCCAGGATGTCTCTCGCTTCTTCTTCAGGCGACCGTTTGGGTTCTGTACCAGGTGCAGGTGCAGTCAGAGCGATATCTTGAACTGGCGCCTCTTTCGCGCGTGGCAGGTGGTCTGGGATTGGCAACGTAGGGTGTACCCGCCATCCATCAAAGAAGTATATAGCAGGCAGGGACAGGATTTCCTGCTCTGGGCCAGTCTGTGCTACAACTTGCCCGGTGCGGGCTTTGTACAGTCCTGAAGGCAGGCACACGTAGGTGGGAAAGGGTGTGCGATCAGCCGCGTAGGCATATAGGACGACTTCAGAGAACGGGAGAGTCTGCTCGGGGAGCCATTTATGTTGAGTTGCTAAGCCTGTTTTAACTTCTTGGAGGCGCTCTCTGTTTAGCTAGCGAAGGTCTGATCCCCGCACCAATATTAGACGGTATCTCGCCCGCTTCACTTCGTTCGCTTGCTGATCGTGGTATTGGTTGGCGATTGCGAGGGGAGGGAATTCCCAAGCTGGCGCTGAATTCAGTGACCACCGGCTTAACTGTGCGAGATTCTCTTGTGCTGGGTCAGCATCAAAGTCAGGCCACCCCCATGTCGTTTCTCCTCTTCGGAGGCCCCGGATGCCATATGCAATGGTCGCAATCACCTGCGCCATGCCCATGAGCCCCATCATGTCTAGCGGGGAGACAAGCAGGGTTAACGATTTGGACCGGGTGAGTCCGACAGTGATTCGGCCGAGGCAGTCTTCGGTATCTTCTGTAGGGGAACCATTGGAGTAGTATTTGGTGTTTAAGAATCCGATACTTGGCTGAGCTACGATTGATACCTGTGCTGTTCCTCCTGCTGAGTTGGCTATTGTTTCTACGCGCAGGGTGCGGGCGTAATCCTTCTTAAGCACGGAACGGTTCAAGTTGTTTTTGTGATCTGTTGCCGTGGTCATTACAAAAAGCCCATCTGCGAATCCAGCATTATTGGGGAATGGGTGGAGTACCTCTGAGACGAGCGTTTCTAAGTCTGTTGCTACTAGGCCATTAATTCTAGCATTGGTGTCCCAAAGAACTAATTGAAACCCCGGTGGTCGGTCAGGGAGTCCTCCAGAGGCGAAACTTCCCAGCTCCCACAGGCCGTTGATACATCTGCATAGGTCGGGGTACCGAACTGCCACGACTGAGTGGTATGTCACAGGACTAACTCTTGAACTGGAAGGGAGCATCAACCCCCAGGCATGGATGTCGCTCACTCCGGCGGTCTGAGAGTTTAAGACTGCTTGGATGTCACCAGCCATCGGGAGGAGGGTGGCGGCATGCTGCAAGATCCAGGCAAGGCGTACCAGGGATCGCGGGAAGTTGACTGTCGTGCCTTCCAGCAGTTCTGCGTCCACGAAGCGGGAGTGCCGGTGCACATGCGGCTGGGCGGCTTCAAATTGAGCTCTCAGGCCTGGAAGAACAGTGTTGGCTGCTCTGAGGTCGTTAGCGCTCCTGCAAGGATGATAACATTATTCCCTGCAACAAAAATCTTTTGCCTGTTTTGTGAGGCAAAAGAAACCCAACAAGTGTGAACCAAAACTCAACCGTTTCAAATCGAAATTTGATTTTCCACAACTGCTGTTTTTCCAGAGTTGGTGGTTTCCGTTTTCCTTTCTCAGGTTGTCAAGGTTTTGTTAAACTTGTTGAAACAAATCACTGAGAAATCTGAAACTCCGTTCTGAACTCCTCTGGGTAGGTCTAATATCTGTGTATATGTCAGTCCTGCGGTTCAAGCGTTCTAGCTGGGGGGTGTTGCAATGTTGTCGTGGTGCAGAGATGGATTCATTTTATTTGGATGACTCTGATCATAACAACTTAATTGGTTCGGATGATGCGTTACAGACAGTAGCTGAAGAAGAGACTGGCTTGGATCTAGATACAGCACTGCTGCCTGGGCCTCAACAGTCTGGACCTGAAGTCGCCGTTGGTGCACCCTCACATGAAGCTGGACAGCCGAGCACTTTTAATTTTGAGTCTTTGCTTGCACATGCCATGCGTAACGTTGCTGAATCACCAGTACAACTGCCATGGGAGTCAGATGAGTGGGCCTGCATTTTTGACCCTAACCACGATTCCTTGGATGCGCTTGTACCTCAGTTTGAGCCCAAGCTCAAAGTGCCGAAGCTGATTCACGATAAGCCTTCTGACAATTTAGTTTCACAACCAGATGTTTCCAGTTCTGATTTCGCAAAGCCTTTGTTCATGGTGGCAGTTTCCAGAAGGAAAGACCAGGTTTGGACAGAGAAGCGAGAAGCTGAGTTGCAAAGAGCTCTCATGAAATGGGACACTATTGTCAGAAATTGGCCAGATGAGTGGTGGAAATGCAAACAAGAACTTTTGGCATGCCCGACAGTGAATGATTCAATGAACTTGCTTGGAGACTACCTGACAGGGAAAGCGCCGGCAACCCTGTTGAAACGTGCAAACAGTATGGTGTTTTTGCATACCACCCTACAACAGTTGGGATTCTTTTGGCCCCTTGGAGAACCAGAAATGTACAGGATCATTAAGACCTTGCATTCAACTGGCAACCGCACTAGCCGATTGAAGTCCATTCTTGAAGCTGTTACCTTTTGCAGGTACTCCTTTGACATCAGCGACCTCCACCCGATCACGGTCAGCAAGCGTTGTTTGGGAGCCACTGGGAGTGATTTTGCAAACAAGTTGAATCAAGCTTCACCCTTGACAGTTGCAGACATTTGGCATTTGCATACATGTTTGGATAATGGGGATGCTTGGGACAGAGTGTTCAGTGGGGCTGCTCTTTTCTGCATTTACGCACGTGCAAGATGGAGTGATTTCATTCACGGTAATTGCATCAGAGTTGATGTGCTGGAATCTTCCGGCAAAGTGGCCTACGTGGACATGGAGGTGCAAACCCATAAGACCATGCAAGCAACTGCAAACAAGTTCAAGTTTTTGGATTTGGTCGCGTCTGGCAGTGGAATTTTTGGAGATGATTGGGTGAGGGGTTGGATAGATGCACTCAAGAATATTGGTGTTGATCCTTTTTCGAATGAGCCCGGCAAGACGTTGATGCCAGCGCCAGCTGAAGATGGTACAACTCTTCAACGGGCCTTGGAGAGTGATGAGGCAAGTGTATGGCTGAGACTGATGCTGGGTGAAAACGTTAAACGTAGTGAAAGCACACGGCAGATCTCATCACATTCACTCAAAGCAACCATTCTTTCGATGGCGGCAAAGCGGGGTTTGAAACACGAGGACAGGTTGGCCATGGGGCACCATGCACATCCTTTTAGGATGGCTGACACCTATGCCAGGGACGCACAAGCAAGGACAATCCGTTTGATTGATAAACTTTTGCTGGAAATTAGGGCAGGATATTTTGATCCTGACACAACGAGGGCTGGGAGGTTCAACAAGAACTATGCGCCAGACCCTTCATTGGATGTTGGTGCAGTCTCATTTCTTGAGAGTGATGTCGAGAGTGCTGCATTGGACGCCCAAGTGGATGAGGCGCTGGACAATGCCGTGCAAACAGTTGAAGATGGACAGATAGAATTAGAGGAAGATCATTTTACAAGTTCTTCTTCAGACAGTGAAGCTGAGAGCGTGGAATACAATGCACCTGTCAGGATGTTTTATCCACCATCGGCACCTTTAGGTTTCCACTTCATGCAGAATAAGAGGACCAAGACTCTTCACCTTGTTGATGCGAAGTATCCACATGGGACTTGTTGTGGCCGGGTGTTGGACAAGAACTTTTCAGAGCCTGCACAACTTAGATATGATTCAGCCGTTTGCCATGTTTGCCGAAGGCACAGGATGGCTTAAAAGCATACGAGATTTTTGCCGAACGATGGAGCAAAATGTAGGTGCATGTTGAGTCGGTGTGAAATCTCTTTTGAATAGATGTCACCAGTCAACATTTCGACCGGGGTGGTTTGAGATTTTTCCAACCGGTCATTTGTTGTTCCAGCGTATTCACGGGTGGTTGCAACAGTGCTGAGTCAGTTGATCTCAACCCAAAAATTTTTAAGTTTGAAACCTTTTGCAAACGTGGTGATCCAGTTTGGCAGGAAGGTTGCACACGTGACCATGGGTGGTTCCCCCCCAACATGGTCAGTAAAATTCTTGAGTCATTTTGGAGAAATATGGGCAATGTGTGGTAACCCAACATTGTGCTGCCAGAGATCCATTGAATCCGAGCCTGTGGGGTTGCGGTGGAAAATTCATTCAAGTGGGTCTTTGGCTCCAGTCTCAGTCAAGACAGTTAGACTTCAGAGATGTCAATACACCCAAAAGAATTGGGTCAACTATTTGATAGTTGAGCCTATTGTTTTGTTAACATGCACAAAATGGAACGGAAACGCCAAACACATAAACTTGTTGAACGCCATTTTTAACAGTGACTTGAAACGCGAAAGGTCGCAAGTTTATTTCAACAGTGCCTTGTCATTTCCAGTTGTCATCGGTGACTTCAACATTGTTTTAGGGAAACGGTGGTGCAGCGCAGCCATGACCTTAATTGATTCTGAAGCTGCATTCAAGCAACGTTGTGCAGAGTTGTCAACCGCCACATTGGATTTGCATACACTGCTGAAAGCTCAAAGTATTTCATGTTTCTCAGAGCTGGCCTTTGCGTGTGGAGCCCCCAACAAAGCTCCTACCGATGATGAGTTCAGAACCTTTTCAACACAGGTCTTGGGAGGTGGTTTCACAGCAGGGCAACAGAGCGTGCTGAGAAGAATCCACTTTGAAGCAGCAACATTTGTTGTCACAGTTGAAAACAGCAGTGACCAGTGATGCTTTAGATGGCTCAAAGAAGTTGCCGTTTGCAGAAAAGCAAGCTAGGTACGAGATGGTCAGAACCAAAATACCTGGATTCCTGGTTCAAGGTGAAACAGAACCATCCCATGCGCTGCTGGACAAGTGCCAGAACATTTACGACACCGGAGCAATCATTTGGGTTTCTCCATCAATGTGCACCAAGAGGGATGCAGAAGTACAAGCAATGCCAAAGGACTCACACCAGATCCTTCGCATTGAGTCACAGACGCTTAAGGTTGGAACGGATGGACCTAAGCTAGATGATGCAGACCATGGATCAGAGATTAAACTACAATGGTGTTTTCAGCGCAGTGGCGTGGCATTTGAGATGTGCAACATGGTGTCTTGGGATATATCCCAAAAATGGCTGGCCACGATGTTTGCAGCTTACTCAACAGACCCTCCGCCGGGGTTTGGAAAGATCAGCTTACAACAACTGGTGTCAGCAGACAAGGCAATGTGGACAATATTGGCTAGAGAGCTGTCGACTGTAAAGCCAGACAATACGGGAAAGAGACCGCTGGATGAAGCCATTTTGAAACTGATGCATGACCCTCGCATCACAATGTACATGCTGTCCCTTCCCAACAAAGGGCCAGCTTCCTCAGTGCAGACGAGGCCAGCCAGTACTGCCGCCACAACACCTACCACTGTGCAGCCAAAGAAGAAGGCCAGACCCAGCAAGAAGAATAGGACAGCCCCTACTCCTCCAGATGAGCTCAAAGGGTGCTATCAGCATACATCGGACAACAAGCCGATTTGTTGGTCGTATAATCTGAAGAATGGCTGCTCCCTTGAGGCATCTGGACAGCCTCCCAAATGCAGAAGAGGAGTTCACATTTGCGCCTTCTGTCGCAAGACAGGTCATTCGTTTCAGCAGTGCAAAGCGGCTCCGGGGAAGTCTTCCCCCCACTGACAAAAGGCGAATCAATCGGAGACAGTTTCACATCACAATTTGTTGCAAGAGATGCCCAACACGCCTGAAAGCGCTCAGTTGGAAGATGGTGTCACCGACTCAAGCGATGCTGAACAACAGACGGCTGAAAAACGTTTCACTGAAGATCCAAGTGGTGCCACAACTCGAAAGGTTCTGTTTGAAAACATCCTTTTCTTGGAGGTCTTCGCTGGAACTTCTTCATTAACAATCGAAGTGCGCAAAACAAACTTGCGTGGAGTGGCTGTCGACAAAGGTACGGAGAGAGCGAAAGGGCCTATCACAATTTTGGACCTCACCATGCCAGAAGACTTGCAGTTCCTGATGGATTTCATTCGGCAGGAGGCCCTTAACCTTTGCTTGGTTCATTTTGCACCACCCTGTGGGACCTGTTCAGCCGCCAGAAAAAGGAAGTTACCTTCAGAAGTGCAAGCGAAGTTGAAAGACTCCGGAATAACTCCGCCACAGCAGTTGCGTTCCGAACAATTTCCAATGGGGCTCCCAGGGATTGCAGGTCTTGATTTATATAAAGTGGAACAAGCCAATAAACTGTACTTTGCAACAAGGGATTTAGCCCTACTGGCGATTTCACTGGGTATACGAGTTTCAATGGAAAACCCCACCAATAGCCTCTTTTGGAAAACGGATCCTATTCAAGAACTTTTGCAAGCTCATCCGGGACACTGCAATGTTTTTCACAACTGTATGATGGGCGGTGAGAGACAGAAACAGACAACTTGGTGGTGCAATGACCAATTTTTCTCTTCATTTAATTTACCTTGTTCAGGGGATCACCCTCACAAGCCATGGACACCGACTTTGACAGCTGATGGTGTCCATTATCCTACAAAGGATGAAGCGGAGTATCCAAAGCTCCTGTGTCAGAGAGTGGCAGCGCTTTTAATTGCTGATTTGCAGGCGCAAGGCATTGAACAACCGCAAACCTTAACACAGCAGATTGCACAACGACGCACTACAGCAATCAACTCAGTAGCTATGGGCCTACTTCCCAGAGGTCAAAAGCTGAAGCCTTTGGTCAGCGAGTTTGGTCATTACGTGCAATTTGCTGTCAGGCCAGATATGGATGCAAGCTGCATTCTGCCACAACTCACAAAAGGAGCTAGGATAACCGACCGGAAACTTCTTACTGGGGGTGACAAGCGGGTTTCCGACTTAACTGGTGAATCTCTGAAGTACTTGGAAGGTTTTCATGTTAACAATGAGACAAAGGTTGAGCTTGTGACGTTTGGAATCCCAAGAGAACCTTGGGATTTTGTGAAAAAGGCTGCACAAGTTGGGCATCCGAGATTCTTGCCATACGCGGGTTCGGAACAGCTTGATGACTTGTTGCGGACGAACCTGAACCATCATGCTTGCAGGTTGGATGATCTGAGACTAGCCTTTTTCAAGAAATGGGTGAAAAGAGCGAAAGAGTTAGAAAAGGATGAGCGAAATCTCAGACTGGATCTGGGAGAACATGTCAGACACGTTTTACAAGGGAAGCGTTTGTTGGTTTTCAAGGAGATGCTGGAGGACCTGCAGTTCCCAGACACAAACCTCGTCAGCGACATAATTTCGGGCTTTAGATTGTCAGGTTGGATGAGAGATTCGCAGGTTTTTATGAGCTTGCCCCGTCCTCCAAAACTAACCTTGGAAGCCCTCCTTAAGTCCTCCCTTGGTTTGCAAAAAGCCGTGCTCAAGCGTGTCAGAGAACCAGAGGATGCTGAGTTACACCTTGCCGCTTGGGAAGAGACTCAAGCAGAATGTGAGCGAAAATGGATCTGGGAGGACACAACTGGTGACCTTCACAACAAAATCATTGCACATCGGTTTGGTCTGAGGCAGAATGAAAAGGTGAGAGTAATTGACAACTTCAAGCAGTGCGGTTTGAACGATGCTTGCGGATTGCCTGAGAAATTCACTTTGCATGGGGTGGATTTTATTGCAGCTTCATTGATCAGAGCGCTGGTCTTGAATCAGAAGTCGAATCCGGTTGCTTTGAAAGGTAAGACATTCGACCTTAAAGCGGCATATAAACAGTATCCAATTCACCCTACAGATCGCCAGCACCTCAGGATAGCGATCTGCGATCCTAACACTTGCCAGGCAAAGCTCTATGGCTTAAATAGCCTCCCCTTCGGGGCTATGGGTAGCGTTGCTGGTTTCCTCAGAGTCAGTTCGGCCCTCTTTTATGTCTTGAGCGTGGGCTTGAAGGTATGGTGCAGCGCTTTCTTTGACGACTTCCCAACGATGGCAGCTGATGCAGAAGCCGCTCAGACGGATAAGTGCGTTGGCTTCCTGTTCGACTTGCTTGGGATACAGTACGCAAAGGAGGGCAAGAAAAACCAACCATTCAGTACCGAGATGAGAGCACTGGGCCTCATCTTCGACCTGGCTGGGTTTGACGAAGGTGTTGTCTTTATAAAGCACACGCCTGAACGCAGGTCAGAATTGTTGGAGAGAATAACAGCAATCCTGAACTCCGACGAGCTTTCCCCGAAGGAGGCCGAGTCATTCAAGGGCAGAGTGCAGTGGTTTGAAAGTTTCTTGTTTGGCCGGACGGCAAACCTTGCCATTCACCGACTTGGAAAAAGAGCCTTGATTAAAGGTGGAAGGCAGGGACATAAACTTGATGCGGAACTACGAACCTCCTTGGAATTCCTCCGACACAGGGTTGAACATGGAGCTCCTCTTCAACTTACTGCCACAACGGAGCAGGCTATTCTTATCTTCACCGATGGAGCCTTCGATGAGGAGACAGGCATCGGGTCAATTGGTGGAGTCCTCTTGGATCACACCGGCACAGCACTCAGCTACTTCAGTGAGCGGGTCCCTAACCTGCTGATGGAACTTTTCCTGAAAGAGGCGGAAAATCCAATTTACCTGGTAGAGCTGTTGGCGGTGCATGTTGCCGCCTTCCTTTGGGGTGGACAGACGTTTGGCAGGTACATAGTGATGTACATTGACAACGAAGCCTCCCGAATGGCCTTGGTCAAAGCCTACTCCTCCACCCTTCTTGGAAACGTTGTGATCCAACTCTTCGTGCAAGAAGAAGACCAACATCAATGGAAGGTGTGGTTTGGAAGAGTTTGCAGCCACTCAAATATAGCTGATGGCCCTAGCCGCGGACATGTTGAAGACATGAAAGCTTGTGGGGCTAAGCACAGCCAGTGCGCATGGGACGTGGTCATATGCTCACTGGAAGCAGTCGAGCACAGGCTCAGATGGGGGTGATGGCGGGTGCTCGATGTTGCATCCCATCTTTCCGGTTGGAGCTTGAATAGACCCCCTTGCAGAAAAAGAAAGAGCGGCCACCATTCACTGAGTTGCAGTTGATTCAGAATTTCACATGTCAGTTTTGCACTTGGATTTTTGGAAACCTCACATGTCGGATTTTTTGCACGTTGGTTTTCATTGGCGCGTTTCCCGAAGTTGCGTATGATGTACTATATATATATGTATATATATATATGTAGATATGAAGGGTTGGTTTAATATTACTTTACGTGGAGTCAGATTATATGTCTTTTGACATTGCCAGCTTCTGGTTCTGCGTTCCCTGGTTCACACTTGGGTGGTTTTGTAAAGGGAATAAGTTAGCGCTCCTGCAAGGATGATAACATTATTCCCTGCAACAAAATCTTTTGCCTGTTTTGTGAGGCAAAAGAAACCCAACAAGTGTGAACCAAAACTCAACTGTTTCAAATCGAAATTTGATTTTCCACAACTGCTGTTTTTCCAGAGTTGGTGGTTTCCGTTTTCCTTTCTCAGGTTGTCAAGGTTTTGTTAAACTTGTTGAAACAAATCACTGAGAAATCTGAAACTCCGTTCTGAACTCCTCTGGGTAGGTCTAATATCTGTGTATATGTCAGTCCTGCGGTTCAAGCGTTCTACCCTCCCACAACCACCCTCTTGAACTTCCATATCTACCTTACATGTTACGTGCCAGACGACACACCAGTGTTCTGAGATTGCAAATCTTGCTCAGTCAATTGCTTTTCTTTGCGAAAGTTCGAATGACAGTCTTACAGTTGCAGTGCCACGTTGAAGAAACGGTGGACCTTCTGCAAGACATGGGATTTGACGGGCATTTCATCGTGGTCTTTTTGGACCAGATTCATGCCGAACTTCAAAGATTTTTACAAATGTGCACTCGAGCCATTTGTGGGCTTGAACATCGTCTTTATGACATTTTCTTACGACGCCTTCACATTTGATTGCAACTGTTTCAGATACCAGACGGATTTCCGTCCGTGGCTGCCTAACCCTTAGCCTGTGATGGCGGGTGCTCGATGTTGCATCCCATCATTCCGGTTGGAGCTTGAATAGACCCCCTTGCAGAAAAAGAAAGAGCGGCCACCATTCACTGAGTTGCAGTTGATTCAGAATTTCACATGTCAGTTTTGCACTTGGATTTTTGGAAACCTCACATGTCGGATTTTTTTGCACGTTGGTTTTCATTGGCGCGTTTCCCGAAGTTGCGTATGATGTACTATATATATGTATATATATATATATGTAGATATGAAGGGTTGGTTTAATATTACTTTACGTGGAGTCAGATTATATGTCTTTTGACATTGCCAGCTTCTGGTTCTGCGTTCCCTGGTTCACACTTGGGTGGTTTTGTAAAGGGAATAATTCCGTATCTTGTGGCGAGAGTTGGCTTGTCCATAGTTGACCTAACGTGGGCTGGCCTCGTTTGAGGATTTGACTGAGAGTAGCTAAGCCTTCATTGGCCGAACCGTCCAACAGCCGGATCATTGCATCTGCACGGTTAGCTGGCATATAATAATTTCGGTCACTTCGCAGCCCATGCTTTTTGGACAACAGGAGCTGTCGTGATCGTTTCGCGTTGCGGGCTGCACGATCAATGCCGCCGGGTGTTTGCTCCGAGTCTCCTGTCCACAAGACTAGGGGTTGCTGTCTCAGCAGGCTGATGACTGCAATTTCCCGGTCAGTACCATATTGCTGGCCTTCATCAATGACCAGGAGGGAGAGCTCTTGCATGAAGCCACCCATTGTGGACCATTGCATGGTAAGATCCTGGGCTACAGTACCTCCGGTGGCTAAAATTAACTGGCACTTATTCAGCATTTGCCTTCTTTCTCTCGGGTGTATGTCGAATTTCGTGTGGGAGTAACTGCTCTTGTTACGTTCTTGGTCTCCCACCAACCTACCTATGCGCCCAAACACCCCCGACGGGGGGTCGAGCCATAGGAGGAGGTCAGCAAAGGATCTGGTACCGGAGTTCTCTTTACAGATGAATAATATTTTGAGACTGTCAATGACTTGTACACCTCATTGTCGGTTCTAGTTAAAAGTTTAAAAGTTGTTGTTTTCTCATAAAAACTCTTGCAAAAACCTCTAAGCACTAACCTTCCAGTCCAAGCAAGCCTTGACCTCAAAGTTCTCAATGGACAGCAAAGACTTTTGTGGAAGCAATCGACGGATCAAAGAAAATTTCTTTGCAAAACGGTTGCACCACTTCCGGCACAATCGCCCGGCCATGCCATACTTCCCGTCACGGCCACAAGCAGACGAAAACAAACTTTCGTAGCCAAGTCCATCAGGGAGTTCTGCTTCGAATGTGGCAGCGACTTGCTGGAATTGAGGCGCAACTTGATAAATCTCCGGGCGTCACACCGGCTTTCGGTGTGTGTGTAGATAGTCCAATCTTCCAGTGAAGAAAAAAGGGGAGGCTACAGCAATCATAGCTGAGGGTCAAAGATCGCGTTTATCTTTCTTGGTGGAGGCTTCAGGTTGGGCTTGCCACTGTGATGGGCGCTGTCCTTCTGCTGCAAGAGCGCTGTTGATTTCCAACCACATTGATGAGAAAGAGTTCACTACTGCAATTTTTTCAGCTTTGTTCCATGGACGGGGCAAGCAACGAAATATAGCTTTGTTGGTTTCCTCTGCAAATGAGGGAAATCTTTCATCTGGGCCCCAATGAAGGAGATCTACCCACAGGGCAGTGTGTGCTTGGCACCATCGGCTTCCACCTTTCCACTGCTCCATGTGGAGGCGTCAAATAAAAGTATCCAGCCGCGCTTCAACCTTTCAGATGGCCGTACGGGGTTCTCAAGTGCTGCGCCCGTCACGCAAACAAATGGAATCTGTAAATAATCGTACAAACAAAGAGCAACTAAACCCACCGCGCTGTGGCGAGAACACAATTTTGGTGTTGCGGGCCAGACGGTTTAGTACCCTACTAAACGCTCCGCGCTGTGGCGTGAGATCCATTTTGGCCGGTCAGCTCACATTCTAAGAAAGATTTTTTTTAGTAGGGTTTTTTTATCGAATTGAACCAACTATACGCTATACGCTGGCCATGTTTTTCCGCAAATTTCCACGGTTTTCAGGGTATAGTAGGCCAAGTTCATCAACTATACGCTCCGCGCTGTGGGAAAACGCACATCCTAGCTTGGCGGCTGCTGGGGTGCTTTTAGCAACCGCTGGCGGCGCTTTGCTGCCGATTTCTGTTCTGTCTTGTTCTCCGCGATGGTCTCAAGAGGGCCAACATCAGAAAACAGTGACGAATTGCATCTGCAAGCCAAAGCAACACAGTTGAGATGCCTGTCGCAACGCTTTGCGCTGCTGCTTGAAGTGGTTCAGCTCGCGCATCAGAACCTGCAATAGATTTCTCCACCATAAAGGACTCGGAACCTGCTGCTGCCAAAACCTTCCCCCATGTAAGTAGCAAGAAGCGGCCGCAAGATTGAGCAAAATGAGGTTCCAAAACCAGGGCCCCAAAACAGGCAGTTTTGCGGTGACGCATGGGCGTACCCCCATAGTATATAGATTCGAGTCCCCGTGAGCCTCGCTTTGTCCTCGTGCCTCGGGCAGGCCTCGGTAAGCCTTGGAGCGCCTCGAATGCCAACAAACCTGCTTCATCATGGCCCCTAAAACAGGGCCGAAAAAAGTGGTCAAAACATGGCTGCGATAAAGGGACCTTGACAGTATTGTCTTTCCGGCTTGATAAACGACCTGGCGAGAGCCACCCGGCGTTGGACGGAAAAAAAGATTTGAGCACTGCTGTATATTGGACTGCTGATCAGAGGTAAACTCAATTTGGAGCGTTTTTGTGGTGCTCCGTTTTGTGCTGTTCAGTATTTGCTGGGAGCGCCTGCATATCTGCTGGTACATTGCGGTGTTTTGACGGTAGAGTGGTAAATGTAGGTTGATGGATTGTAAACCTGGCGGTAAGCCATGAAGGCGTTGGACGGAAAAATAAATGCAGGTTGATGGATGACTGGTACTTCTGTGTGGATCTGTGAGATGTCAGGCTTTTGTTGATGCCACTTAGCTTCGAAGTCGACTCGATTGGCCGTCAGCTTAACTTGCCTGTGATGTCCTTCTTGCAGTACCAATTTCAAAAGATCTTATATGGTCTTTGTGATCTCGGGGATCCTGGCTGGGGGCATCCCTGGTTTCGGCATTGAGCTTTGTTGCTTCTTACACCCGCTGAATTGGCCCTTGTTCTTGGCGCGTCTCTTTGTTTTGTGTTTTTTGGGGCCATTATTATCATGACACACAAGCTGTCATCTGCATGAACTGAGATGATACTAAGTTATCACCTCTTGCAATTATCCGTGTCACCCATGAACTGGAACCTATCACGTCACTGTTTTTGTTGTGTGGGGTGTTTTTTTGTTTGGTTTGTGTGTTTTTGGTTTGGGTGTTTTTGTGTGTTTGTTTTTTGTTGGTTTTTGGTGTCTTGTTTGGTGTTGTTTCGTTTTGCTTTTTTGTGATGACTTGTGACAGTTGTACACGAGCTTGATCGGTTTTGTTCACTAGTATGAAACCGGCCTCTTGTGTTTTGCAAAACCCGTTTCTTAAACCTGAAAACCTGTGTCTTGCGTTTTCTAGGTTTTTTGGTTTTGCAGGGGTGATCCGGTTTGTGGCTGCCATTTTGGGTCAAGTTGTGGTTTTGGTAGACGGCTGCTCTACCTTCGTTTTCCTTTTTCTTTTGGGCCATGGATCAACAGGTTTTGGGATGAGTGGTTACTTCTCCAATTTTGCAACCTGATTTGATTTCTGTGGCATGTTTTGGAAGACGGTTTTCTTGTGCAGTTTCATTGGCATGATTCCTGCTGAAGCACCGGTGTGTGTGGTCAAAAGGTTTCGACGAAATGTTCCTACTGCACCTGCAACACCACATGCAGCTGAGCCAATTCCTTGTTCGTCATCAGGGTCATTTGAGCTTGTTACTCAGGATGCTGCATCTCATGAGGTGACGTTTTGGTCAGAACATGATGCCATGAGCTCAATTGCACCTGTTGACCTGTTCGGTTCAGACACTAACCCGGACATTGACTTTCAACCTCGTTGGACTGGTTTGGGTACATATGATTTCAATTATCAACCTGGAGGATCTTCAGACCCATTGGGTACGGCTGGCAGGAGGTCTACATGGTTGGGAGCTTCGAGTGTGTCACCATGGTTGCCTCCTCAGACACGTACTCGTTCTTTTGCTGCACCTGTTTTTCAAAATGCGGCAGCGTTATGGAGACCACCTCATGCGGTTTGTAAGTCAAGGGCTTCATTGGAATCCAATGTTCCTCTAGCAGTTCAACCTCAGAAGTCGGTATCTCCAGTGACTTTTTCCTCTAGGGTGATGTGCTCAGACATGCCAGTGGTGCGGACCCCATTGTCGACCCAGCTACAACAGGGACCTGTGCCATCAATGCAACAGGCATGGTCTGAGGCTAAGCTTGCGCTCAATCAACAGTGGCTTGACATTTTACAGGAGATGGGATGTGCTAGTGGTTTGGTGCAATCAACAGCCATGTCCAACCATGTGGATGAACACAGGCTTCGTGTGCTCTCCAAGTTTGCTCCAACCACTTTGCAATCTTATTTTCGCATTTGGAAACGGTGGCATGATTTTGCACGTCAGTTGACAGTATGCCCATTTCAGCCGAATGCAGCGATCTTGGCCGATTTCTTGGCAGAGCATGCACATGGACCTTTAGGTGTGGCCACTGCATACCATAAGGGATTGACATGGATGGCTCGACATGCACAACTGGATGACTTGTTTCAGGCCCTGCAGCAATCCGTGTGCAAGGCCTATCTGCACTCGGCTATCATCAGGGAGAAGCGTGAGTCGGCCCCTCTGCCATTGTCGTTTGTGGTTTTTCTTGAAAAGATGGTACTTGCCAAAACAACATCTGCATGCGATGTTTTACAGTTGGGGTCCTTGCTTTTCTTGATTTGGAGCAGCTTGCGTTGGTCGGATGCATTGTGGGTGGACCCCCAGACGCTTACAATACAACAGCATGCAATGTTTGCTTTGGCATCCCACACCAAGACTACAAACAGGGGTATGCCCATAGCCTGTTTCGTGTTTGGACTTCTGGGACGTCACGGTCAGGTGGCATGGGCTCAGGTGTGGCTCAATGTGGTTCAACAGGCATTGCATGACACCCAGCAGCGCTTCCCCACATTCAAAGTGGACTTCCTGCTGACAGAGGTGGGCCCAGACATGCTGAAGCCAATTTTCCTTCGCCCAATGCCACGCGACAGAGGTTTGCAGTTGCTGCGCTATTGGCTGTGCAAGTGCCATGAAGCTCACCAGGTACCTGCTCAGCCCTCTGATTTTCACCTTTTGGGAACACACTCCTGTAAAACAACATTGCTTTGCTGGGCCCAACAACTGCAATTGCCCTGGGAGCAACGTCAGCTTCAGGGCCACCACAGGAGTTCGATTCATGGCTCTGTATCCTTGTATAGTAGGGATGACACCCTACCAGCGTTGGTACTTCAGAGCACCATTGCTCAACGCATTGCAGAAGGCTTCAGGCCACTTAGGCCGATGCTGCGGGGAGGGTCACCTTCCCTTCCTGATTTTGCGATCACATTGCCTCCCTGGCAACCTTTACAGTTTCAAGTGGATCCTCAACCAGCTGTGCCTGACCAGATGCCAGAGCGTGCCAAGGACCCTGATGATCCCCAGGCTCCATCTGATGCAGAGGACTCTGAAGCATCCGAAGAGTCAGCCATGGAAGATGATTTTCCTTCCAACATTGCTGAGAAGCTGGCTGAGGCCCCAGAAGAAATGGTTTTCTTGGTGAACCCGATTACAAAAGTTGCCCATCTGTCGATCCAATGTGACAGCTTGGACCGGGCACGGTGCTATGAAGACACCACTTTGCAGGCCTACAGAACTGGATGTGGGGCACGCCCCAATGCAATTTCAGGTGACTTACAATTCACCCATTGCTTGCCGGTTGGAGCCAGATTATGCCTGCGACGGGCATGTGCCAAGATCATGTCACATGTTGCCTGACCGCAGAAAACAGCCGCTGCTGCAGTGAATTTTACTTGCGTTTTTTTTCATCATTGGGTGTGGGATGTTTACTTAACACTGATGCCGCAGCATGTGTTTCATTGTCATCACCGCTGTGATGTCCATGCAGCTCAACTCACTTGATGTCCATTTGACTCAGCATGGTGAGCACTGCATCTTGATTTGGCTCCAGATTCGTGACACCCCATTTTGTTTTCCGCATGTCATGGACTTGAATTTCAATTTATAAAAATTTCACCAATTTTTGGACACTCGCATTTCGTACAGGGTGACTTGGCATTTTTCCATTTTGCCCTTGGATCGCAATGCCTCCCAGTCCTGTGCTGACATTCAACAGCCGCACAACTGGCATGATTGCCCAGGCGGTCGCCTTGATGATGGTCTGGCTGGCCCCGAAAGGGGATGGAGCTTTGATTCGCTGCGAGAATGCGAAAGAAGCGCTGAATCGTGCATGTCAGCTCCTCTCAGTCCATGGTTCGTGGTCCTGGCTGCCAAAGATGGCATGCGTGCTGGCTCGAACGATTGTGGGGCTTCAGTCAGAAGTAGCCCAACTCGAAAGCATTTGCTATCGCTCATGGGACTATAGACAACCATCACGGGCTGTGTTGGACAGCATTGCTGGCCTTTCTCCGGAGACGGCAGCTCTATGGCAGTCGGAGCTGCATGCCGCAGCTGTGCTTTTCGATGACTTTGCCGCAGAGATTGCTCGGAGTGGGAACCTCGAGGTCTGGGGCACCATCCGACATGCCGCTGATGGCACACGTGATTTGCATGACCTTGTGGGCGTGCACATTACAAGGGTGTCGCAGCTGAAGGACCCACCGGTAGTCCTTTTATGTTGACAGCATTGGCTGCACCAGATGCCCCCACCATATGTGGCATTTGTGAATTTTTTAGCATTCATGCAGAGCCCTCACTTGCTCTCGCCATTGCGACAAAAAGGTGTTGCCCGCTGACAGCCTTAATGGAGCAGGATCAGTCCTGCGGAACATGTGGCATGCCAACACCGCAGTGACATGCCTCACATTGTGATCTTGATTGCATTCATTTTTCGAATTTCTCACTTGCATATTGATGATGGCAATCCACCACATTTCAATCAGTGGACCTTGCGTGTTGGGCTCTCAGCACAGGGGACACATTTGCGTGTCGCAACAGTTTTCAGCATTTTAATTTTGTCTGCATGTTCTTTCATGCCAACCATTCGGAATTTTCAGTTGCCGTTTATTCCTGTTTGGTTTGTTTCATTTGCGAGATTCTCACCATGGCACAGCTTGCACTGGACGATCCCGCTGCTTTGAAGAAGCTATTGGATGATTGTGCAGTTCCAGCACCCATTGTTGCCAACTTGAATCTTTTAGGCTACCGTTCTGTAGCTTTGCTTGGTTTTGCAGTCCCCAGTGATGGACACGTGGATGAAATGATTGAAAAGCTCACTCCACATGATCTAGGGGAGCAGATTGACCTCTTATCGCCAGGTGCGGCTAGTTTGAGACGAGCTATCCGCCAATGCTTCGAAGCGTGCCAGGCGAAAGGTGGCATCCCATGTGAACCAAACTTTGCAACAGCAGCCAAACCAAAGCTGTCTCTGACGGAGTATAAGGAACTGAAGCTTAAGTTTGTTGAACACTTTCCAGGTGAATTGTTGACACCGGAATCCACTCCCAGCTTCATGTTTCTTGCCAGTTTGAAAGAGCAAGTGGATGCCGGCACTTGGACATGGACACCATGGCGTCATCGTATCTCTGAACATGCTGAGATGCTTTTTCAGGAAAATCGGAAGCCTCGATCAGATCACCAGTTACTTCAACGCATGCTTAACCAGCAGGAACTGATGGACTTCCCAGAAGCCAGCGTCCCGTCAGGTGGCCCAGTCGAACCAGTATTGATGCGATTTCAAACCTTGCTTGCAAACGCGCTGGCTATGTTGCAGTTGGTTCATTTGATTGTCATCAAGAAATTTCACCACAAGTTTAACGAGTTGGCTCTGGCTGCACCTGTGGATTCATCATTACGATCTCCGAACTTGCAAGAGGTTCTGGCAGCAAATAAAGCCGTTTGGATGGCAGTGACTTCAGCCATGAGGGATAACAGCTCGTCCCTGAGTGACACCATGTCTGAATTTGCCTACTGTCGCCAGGACATGCAGACAGCCTTGCAGCCCAGACCTCGTTCTCTACATGCTCCAACGACTCCGAAGAAGGTGGAACCCAAGGCCACTCCGAAAAAGCCGGGTACTCCACCACCAGTTCGCAAGGATGATCGACTGAAAGACTGGAATGAGAGTTGGGTCAGAAAGCACAATGGCAAGGGCATTTGTATGCGTTGGAATGTCTCCAAGTGCGGCAGTGGGGATACGTGCAGGTTTCGTCACATTTGCCCCATCCCGAAGGCTGATGGAACGCCTTGTGCACAGAAGCATCCTGCCAAGTCCCATAAGGGTGCTCCACACTGACCAACGGACCAAGGGCCCTCTTCAACTGTGGACTTGGAGCCGCCCCCTGGTGATTTTTCTTTGGGAGCTTGGCCAGGTGCATCAGCCTCCGAGCCTATGGTTGTGGACAGTTTGCATGATTCATTTGCTTATTTCCTTGACATTTTTTCTGGCGCATCCTCTCCAGTCTCAGTGGCGGTGAGGGCTTTGCATGCAGATTCCATTGAACCAGTGGATTTAATTTTTGGACAGCATTGTGACTTGCTTGATGATTTGGTTTTTCAAAACGTCCTGGATTTGGCAGCATCAGGACTGATTGGAGCGGCCCTAGCGGCTCCGTACTGTTCAAAACATTCTATGGCGACACTTCGCCCTAACGGCCCAAAACTTGTCCGAACTCCGGACGCGTTAGATGGATTGCCAACGAACACGCCTTACAGGACCTTCAAGTCCAAGAATCAGCCACAGTGCATGATCGGGCACGGCACATCTTGACCTTGGTGGCAGCGAAGGGTGGCATTGTCGTCATTGAAAATCCTCTGACCAGCATGACATGGCTGGACGGGCTTATGAGTGCTTGGGTCAGGGCTACATCCCCCTACCTTGCCGCGGCAGCAGCTTGCAGGTTCGGGGAGGACTGGCAGAAGTCCTGGCTGTTTTGCTCCAACAAAGTGGACATCCTTGCCATTGGTTTGGGCTGTGATCACAACCCCAAGTCACATTTGAATTTTGCAGGCCTTCGACTTCCGGATGGTTCATTCTACAGTCGGCTTACAGCTTGCTATCCCAAAAAGTTGGCAGAAGCTCTGGCGAAGGTCTTTTTGCCCTATTTGTCCAGACATTCGAAGGTGGCTACATTGCGAGCATGGCCCTCCTGTTTGCCCTCAACCTTTACTGCTCAACCATTGACCCAACGGGTTGAGGACGGGGGTGGTCTTATCAGTACGGCAGTGTGGCATTCCCCACAGGCCCCAGATGTGTTGGGAGGCTTGTGCAAGCGTTGGACCTCTCGCATCCTCCGCATGGGCCTACATTCACATATCTTGTCGCATTTTGCAACGGGGTCCAAAGATCCCCCATTATCTGACCAGCAGCTGCAGGGTTTTTTGATGGATGTGCGCGAGTTTGTGGATGTTCCTGATCGGATTTGGGATCAAGCTCTGCATGTTGCTCCTGGTCAACCATTTCGATTGGACCTCTGGCGACTTCTTTTGCGGGAGATGAATGATCCTGATATTGCATTCCTTGATGAACTTGGGAGTGGGGTACACCTGGGAGTCAACAATGACATCCCAGCTTCCTCTTTGTGGCCCCTACAACAGTCAACTGTTTCTGATGACCAGGAATTGCTGCAATGTGAATCTTCCTGGAAGAGCGCCTTGGACCAACCTGAAGTCGTTTGGCAATTGCTCCAGGATGAGATCGATGCGGGTTTTATTGAACGTGTTCCTGGAGGCCTTGCACAGCTTCAACATGAGCACGAGCATACCGCAGTCGGCAAGCTTGGCTTGGTTTGTGCTGACAATAGACCGCCACGATTGGTGGTCGACTCAACCATTTCAGGTGTCACACACAATACATCCATCCCCAATCGTATGCTGCTGCCCAAAATCTCTGACGTTTTGCAGGCCGCTCCATTGACATCTTCATCTTTGGAGCTTATCGCCTTCACTTTGGATGTCTCGAAGGCCCATCGCCGTATTAAAATTGACCCCCGTGACCAAGGCTTGCTGTGCTTTTGGTATCAAGATGTTCTGTTCAAGAGCAAAACCTTGAACTTTGGTGCCAGGGCCAGTGGATATTTTTGGGCACGTGTTGCAGGTTTGATGGTACGCACCTTTCATCGCCTATTACATGTCAGACATGCCCTTTTTCAGTATGTTGATGATCTGCTGGTGCTTCTCGAAGCGGCCACATCTCCCATTTGGATTGGCGTACTTACCATTGCATGTCAAATTTTGGGCATCCCTATGTCCTGGCACAAAACTGACTGGGGTCCTGCCGTGACATGGATTGGCTGGCACATCAATGTTCGTCGATGGGTGGTTTCTATCACTCCTGACAAACGCGAGAAAATCCTGGCTCAAATCGACTCTTTGCTGCGATCATCAAGATGTGATTTGAAGGTTTTGGAATCACTTACAGGGCGACTACTTTGGGTTTCATCTTTATGGGAGACTCTACGCCCTTTGTTGGGACCGCTATATCATGCGATGATGACTGTCCCTCTCACCCTGGTTTCCATTTCGCCGCATCAATGGCCTGAACTTCTTGATATTCTGCAGGAGGATATGTGTCTGTCGAAGTCGATGACCCACCCTTCCCTGCGCAAGTCCGTGAAAGTCGTTCGTGTGGCCAATTTCACATTGCGTGATCGTGAACACGCCAAATCATTGCACTTCAAGTCTCGCAGGATATGGCTGGGCATTCAAATACCTGGCTCCAGCAAACGCAAACTGCTACCTGACACGCATGAGGCCCTGCAAGCTTGGAAAGATGTCCTCATTGGTACTCCTTTCCTTCATGACATGGTACCACCTCACCATATACCTCTTCAAGCCTCGGCTGATGCGTGCGCAACTGCGAATGAAGCTGGTTTGGGCGGCGTTATTCGTATGAATGGTTCGGTTATGGCCTGGTTTGCATTCACAATTTCACATTCCGAAGCAAAGTCAATTTTTCCATGGGTTTCTGACTCGATGCAGAAACACATTAACGTTTGGGAACTTCTGGGTCAATTTTCATTAGCGTATTGCTTGGATTGCTCGTTGAAGGGTCGCCATACCCCCGTTGCAGTCACATTTGCTTGTGACAACACATCGGCTGAAGCAGCGCATTTGAAAGCTTTGTCAACCTCTGCAGGCATGTGTCACATATTGGCGGCTTTTTTCCGTTTCCAACGCATCCACAACATTGATGTGACCATCCAGCATATCCCAGGTATATGGAACGACGATGCTGATGCGTTGAGTCGTGGTAGGCACCTTCCTTCTTGCCCTCCTGAACTACGCATTGATGTTCCCTGGAAATGGCTCTGCTCCGCCATACCGAAATTTTCACCTAGTCAAGCTCGAATTCCATCCACTTTGCTGTCCCGCTGAGTCCAAAAGTCGTGGCATTTGACATGTTTGCACATCGATTTGCATTTGGGGGTTTTGATCCTTTCGGTCGATGTTCTCGATTTTATTTGGCTTTCCAAAACCCCCTGATCCAATTTTGTGATAACCATTTGTTATCACTGTTTTGTGCTTCTTGTTATACCGCTGTATAACATAACATGTACTTAGTCCGTTGACTATTTATCGCCACGCGTAAAACAGGATGCATGCTGCGGATAGCGTCTTTGGGAATTCAAAACTGTTTTTTGGACTCTCTACTTCTTTTCCTTATTTTGGGTATCTAGATTTTTTCTCTTCGCGTCACCCACAACTTGAGCAACGGAAGGCGTACTAGTGAACAAACAGGACTATGTATCGGTCCTACACCAGTTCACTTTTGAGGCCACTCTACCGCAGACGGCCTACGCATGACATAATTAATCAATTAATCCCAATTTGCAACATGCAATAAAACATGTTGAACGACCTGGCGGAAGCCATGAAGGCGTTGGACGGAAAAAAAAAGGATCTTATATTGTAGTTATCATGAGTAACGTTGATAGGTGGATCCGCTTGATTGCATGGAGAATGCGGGCCCTCAGCCCAGGCTCTCACCCTTATACTCCGGGCAGCCCTCTGAGTCAACCCAGCATGAGCCCCCAACGGGCTAGTAAGGTTGACCGTAAGGCTCAGCTGGCATATGCACGCCCTGTTGGCCGTCATCATGGAAGCGACCATGCAGATGGAGACGGTAGTTGAGAACCTGAGCAAATGCATCAAGACGAAGTTTTTTTGTGGTCGGCGCCCGTTGCCTTTCGGCGGGTCGCACTTGAGACTCCTGAGTGGACCAGCAGGGATTCGAACCACCACCGGCAGTCTGTCAGCGCTGGCAAGACCAACGTCATACCAACTGAGCCATCGGGTCGTCTCAAATGCATCAAGACGAAGACCATGATGAGTCCCGAGGGGCAACAGCCTCTGAAGCAGTGAAGGACCAACAGCCGGAAAGACGTGCTGCAGACCAGGACTTTGCAGAGGAGCATAGCAAAGAACCCGGGCAGTGAGGTAAGATATCGATACGCACAAGAGCCAGGACAAACAGCCCCCTTGCGAAGACAAGGGAATACAGATGCAGTTCTTGACAGACTGCTACAAAGGAAAAAACGTTGTGATTCATCTTTGGGATGTGCGGTCATGTTGTTTGAGCAGTTATCCTCACCTCGGCTATATTGGCTTGTGACATTATATTTCAAGATTGTAGCCCACATGTCAGTCAAGGGTGCAACTCAGCACAAACTTCATGGTACATACAATCTGCACCCATGCTCCTGTCTGGTTCAAGCTTCAGGCAAGTGCATCCCGATTTTAGGAACAACTTATGTAACGAAGTCGCGTGTCTTCTTTTTATTCCCTAGGTGCACCCAACATTTGCCCTTTCGATCTCCGCCCTGCCCTCCCCCTTCCACTCTAGCTAGGAGGTGCCTTGCAATAGCATCTTTTCCTCGAGGTGTTCCATCCGATCCTCCCTACAATCTTTCACCTTTACCCCTGAGTTTTCTGTCCTGCAGGTAACTACTGGTAGATTGCAGTAGTATATCTTCCGATTACCAGCCATGGAAATAGCATTGAGACACGGCCTTACTGGGGAGCAGCTGCTTTCCGCCTCCGGAAGCGAGGAAACCATGCTAACGGGCTGGGAAATCACAGTGCAGCTAGCATCCCTCCTCAAGATCGCCACACCGTTCCACGCGATCCTGTGTGCTAATGGTGAAAAGATTGCTCCCTTTCAGACACTGGAGATGTACATCGTCAATGGGATTTGTGAGCTCACCTTCGTACTTAGACAAGTACACCCGCCCTCAGTGCGACAGTATGAATCGCTGATTGGAGCGATACAATTAAAGAACCCGACCACCCTTTGCAACCTATTAGGCCAAGGGCTAGATCTCAGTCCTGCGTACTTGTGTGGGGGGCGCCCACACGTGATGCTTGCACTTGCCATCCTCAGGGACGATGATAGGGAAGATTACCTGGCATATCGGGAAACATCCAACATCAGACCCACAAGAGCATTTACATGTCTTTAAGTATTTGTGACCGCTGCCTCAACTGCTTGGGCGGAACATGTATTGCATACTAGGCACCGTCATGGCACAGATATAAAACAGTGATATACTGGACAGAAAGGTTGGTATTGGTAATCACTGTAGTTCAATCGGTTGAATACACATACGACTGAAGTGTGAGATGCTTTGAAGCTTATCAGTTTCGGCTCCAGGAACTTTTCACGTAATTGTTAATCATGTTCGGATTGAACTGGTCTCCTTTGTTTCTTGTACCTACTCCCAAACAAATTCTTGAGCATTATCCCACAAGCCAATATGGCCTTCATTGATCTCCAAACTATAATATATGTGTGGCTGAAGTTTTGGTGAGGATCAGCGGCATACACGACCCTGGGTTGGTTGAGTTTGCCGGGGGCCTATCTGCATCAATCAACACGTGCACCCGACAGACTCGCTTGTTGGTTAATTGCAGCAATGGTTGGACTGGACAAGGTTTTAGCTGTTGCAATTTCAATCGACTGAGTTGGATGAGAGAGCTGCGCTGATTTTTGAGTTTGAGCTGGTAGCGGCATACTTTGTGAAAGGGAATCTGCAATACAAAGGATTTTTTACTTTGGGCAGTTTTTTTCCTGAAAGAGGACAGCTTGTGAGATGACTCAACAATTTGCAACACCTCTTTGAGAATCAAAGATGAATGCCTTATTTTCACGACAACAAAAATTTGTCCCAGTGGGACAAATTAACAAGACCAAAAAAAAAATCTCTGAAACCACCAAACAACAAACAAACACAAACAGTAAACAGTTTGTTGGTTGTCTCCCTGTTTAACTGGAAACATCGATGATACTTCATGTTCACATGTGTGATTTTTCATTCGTTTGATGTTTTCCGTTTCAAGGGAGAGTGGGTGGGAATTCCACCCTTTTTAAGAGGGCAGCGTTGGCAATGGGCAAAGCAGTGGCGCGTGGCCAAGCGTTGCTTCGGTCTCCTGTGGTTTTTCAACCAGTGGTACCTGTTCCATTTCCGTATCGGCTGTGCATTTTGTCAGTGATTTCAGGTTTTGGCACTGCATTTGTGATTTTCTTCGCCTGGATTTGGACTCTTTAGGAGATCGTCTTTTATGCAACACAGGTCACAACCTCGGCTTCCTGTGTTTAGGCCGCTGGTGCCACATCGACCATTGCAATCTGATTCTACATCTTGCAGTTACATTCTTGCAGGTGGTGGTTCTGCAGTTTTGTTGCAACACAGCATCCTGTCGTATTTGTACACGCCTGGTGCTAGGAATCCAGATATTTTTCATTTGGGTAACGCTGCGCCTGCCATTCGTATCATTACAGGTTCCTGGACACAGGTGGACACTCCCAGCGTGTCTTCTCAACGGGCAGAAAATGACTGAGGCCACAGATACGAATCCTGACCTTTTTCCTATGGGAGATTTTGCGGGGTCAGGTTTTGATGTTGGATACCCATATGGTGGTGAACAGTCTGAACCCTTTTTTGATGACGCCAGGGTTGATCCATCTGAAACAGTGGGGGACCAATTGGACGACTGGGATGTTACGGCAGTAAACTTTGCTGGTTCAGTGTTGGACGGTTTGCATGTTTTCACTTCCGGTGATTTTCAAAATGCATTGGACAGAGCATGGCAATCTTTGGAGCCGGCGCCACAGTGGACGATGCCTTGGGAAACGGGCGTGTGGAAACATATTTTTGATGTGTCAGAGCGTTCAAGTAGCTTGACAATGCCTGTTTTGAGTAGACCTGCAGTGGCTCCTCTGCCAGATGTCTTGCCAGTGCAACACCCGGCTTTGAAAAGCAGGCGCATTGCAGCTGAACCTCAGGCCTGGCAACAAGTGGTCATGGCCTCGGATGTGGCGTCATGGCAGGAGCTTCATGAAGCCAAGCTGGACGTGGCTTTGAAACGCTGGTATGACGTGGTGATCATGTTTCCAACGTCATTTATCTTGGTGGCTCAACTGGCTGAATTACCCACCTTGGGTGAGCAAATGTCCATGATGAGAGATGTTTTGAGTGGCAGATCACCTTTGACCTTGTTGAAACGAGTGAACTCCATTACACGGTACATGACATTTCTGCGCAATCACGGGATGACAGCGCCTGGGGTTGAGTCAGACTTGTATGCTTTTCTCAAGGAGCAAAGGTCTGAAGGCGCACCTCAGTCGAGACTTGCAGCTGTGATTGAGTCCATCAGGTTCATGGAGCATGTGTTAGGCCTCAATGGTTTGACAGACCTGCTGTCCAAGCGCTGCTTAGGTGCGGCAAAGCAGACAACAGCTGGGCCAAACCGTCAGGCAGCACCGCTGACAGTTGCAGAGCTGCGGGTACTTCATGACATCCTTGCTTCACCTGATGCAGATGTTTGGGATCGTAACATGGCTGGCGCTTTCCTGGGATGTGTTTATACAAGGTCGAGGTGGTCAGATTTTCAGCACTCGAATGAAATGACAGCAGATCCACACCCTCATTGTCCTGAGTTTGTGGAGTTATCCATTTCAGAGTACAAGACAAAGTATGCAAATGCTTGGAGGGGTGGTTTGCTTACAGCAGTGGCCCCAGCCATTGGTGCGTCGGCAGAGAACTGGGCGCAGAACTGGCTGGTAGTTAGAAACATGTTGCAGGCACCTTTGCATGAGGATTTTCCCATCATGCCAGCACCGAACGCTGCAGGGGAGGCCACCAAAAGGCCCCTTACCACTAAGGAAGTTGCGGAGTGGATCCGTTTGCTTTTGAGGAGAGGTGGCATAGCAATGGGTGAACGCAGAATTTCATCCCATAGTGCCAAAGCCACCATCCTTTCATACTTAGCGAAGTATGGAGCAGAGATATCAGTGCGTGAGATTTTGGGGGCCCATGTTTCCCACTTGCAGTCGGTCATCAGATATTCAAGAGACGCCCTGGCTGAGCCCTTGCGGGTTATGGCACGCATGCTGGCTGACATACGCAGTGGCATTTTATGCCGGACACCACAAGGTCTGGATACTTTTCAATGAACTTGGACCCAGCCACAGAGGAGATTGACAGTACAGTTATTCTGGTCAGTGATGATGAGGACGTTAAGCATGAGATGGCACAGGTGGAACAAATTGCTGAGTCTGACAGTGAGGACGAAGCTGACACCTGTTCAAGCTCAGATGAAAGTGCAGTGGCATCTGCAAGGTGCAGTCGACCCGTAACCGTGCCAAAGGCGCCGGTGGGCTTCAAGATGTACCAGCACACCAAGAGCCGCATGCTTCACCTCATGGAGTTGGAGCACCATAGGGTGTTCCAGTGTGGAAGGATGGCTGGGGAAAAGCATGAGATTTCCCAGGCCAGCAAACTCCGTTGGGACACCCCTTGCTGTGGCCGATGTTGGCGCACAGCTGGGCACCCGCTCGTGTCTAGGGTCGGATGAATGAGCCAGACAACATGAGCGCTGGACCTTTGCAGCCAAACACTTGGCAACGCAGAGCTATGAGCCTTCTTGTGGAAAAAATTTGACAGGCAGCATCTCCTTGTGCAAATCATTCACCAGTTAGTGTCAACATGAGACACGGTGAGAACGCACACATTGAAAACCACCTGTCAAACATTTCATTCCACTTGTCATACATGTCGGCTCCAGGTGTGCAACATGAAGTGCATGATACGTTTGTTTGGCTCATTTCATCATGCATGTCAGGAACGTCCAGACCTTAACCCAGGCACTCTCAACTTGTTGCAAATTGCATAAGTGAGCATGTCATATAGATACAGAAGTTGATAAACCACACTCCATTCTAAATACACCCTCTTTTGGATCTGACCCAGTTTTTCTTTCACTTTGACAGCTGGTTCATTGTTTCTTTTGTTGTAGGGACCTCAAACGCTACCCGTTGCTGAAACATGGCACTGGTGGAATCAGAGGCCGCTTTTCAAAAGCGTTGTGATGAACTGGAGGACCAGCTCTACACGAAGTGTAAGGCCCAGGACATCACGTCTTTTTCAACTCTGGCATTTTCGTTGGGGTCACCTCAGAACCAAGTCAGTGAAACAGAGCTGTCAGATTTGGCGGGGAAAATTCATGGAGGAGTGGCCACAGTGGGGAACACAGCCAACATAAGGAGACTCCATTTTGAGGCTTGTACATTTCTTATGGCAGATATGAAGTCGCAGGGAACAGCAACTGACCCGTCAGAGCCTGTGCGTAAACTTCCATTTGTTGAAAAGCAGAATCGCCTTGAAATGCAGAAGCGCCGAATCAGTGGGTTGTCGCACCGACCTGAGCAGCAGCCAGCCCACCAGTTGATTGACCAGGTGTACAACTTGATAGAGTCAGGTGCCATCATTTACATTCATCCCTCAAAGTGCCATTCAAGGGAACACGAGATTCAGAATGAGGCAAAACAGAAGACCAAGCAAATCGTTACCCTTGAACAGGGGGCCTTGAAAACAACCACAGCCAATGCCATGACAGACATTGACACTTCCACTGAGTTGAAGGTTTACTTTGCTTTGATGCGACGGCACTTGGCTTTCGAGATGCTTCATTTGCTTTCCTGGGAGTTGTGTCAACTTTGGTTGGACAAGCTCATGACCGTGCTGATCTCAGATGCTCCAGCAAATTTTTCAGCAGTTGGAGTGAGTCAGATTCTCAAAGCTGATCGGGAGATGTTTACATTGCTTGCCATGGAACATACAGATGGTTTGAAAGCATTGCCTGGCAGAGAGCCGCCGTTGGACAAAACGTTCAAGCGCCTGATGCACGACCCACGCATCAATGTTCATTTGATTGCATACCCAAAGCAGCAGCCAGTTGCACCGAAAACCCCAAAGCGTCCTGGTGATGAGCCTGGAGATAAACCAAGTCCTAAAAAGCCAAAAAACCAGCCGCCGAAGCCCGTGCCTCAGATGCCAGCTGAGTTGAAAGGGTTGACAAGTAGGACTGCAGACGGCAAACCCATTTGCTGGCATAGGAACCTTAAGAAAGGGGGCAATAACACAGTCAAGAATGGCCGGTGCAGATTTGGGATGCACGTATGCATGAAGTGTCACAAAACGGGACACGGAGCAGCAGATTGCCCTGGTTGACTAGAAACATCAGATCAACAGGGTGCATGTGAGCCAAGGCCTTGTACAGTGGGCCATCCAATTTTTGCTCAAGATTTTCCAATGTGTCCTATAAAGGATGTCGATCGGCCTGGTCCCATTAGTCAGACGCAGCCTGCCAGCCATCAGTTGCCTGGCGATTCAATGTGCAATAAGGGTACAGGACTGGTCCTTGAGATTTTTGCCGGATCGTGTCGGCTCAGCAAAGCTTGTCGTGGAATTGGCCTACAAGCATTGTCGGTGGATAAAGACTTGAGTAGAGCAGAAAACGCAGCAGTTGCAAAATATGACTTGTGTGATAAGAATCATTTTTCAATACTGGAGGGCTTGGTCAAAGCCGAGAGGCATCGGCTCTTGCATGCGCACTTCGCGCCCAGTTGTGGGACCGCTTCCAAAGCCCGGGAGCGTTTGGTCCCTGGATTGCCTAAAGAGCGCCAACCACGGCCCCTTAGGTCCGAGGAGAAGCCTGATGGCCTTGACAATTTGACTTCAAGTGAAGCTGCAAGGGTGATATCAGCCAACGATTCATATGAAGCCGCAGTGAGGCTCATCTTGCTCTTGGTGGATCTGGGAATTTCGGTCTCAGTAGAGAACCCTAAGAACTCACTTTTCTGGTTGACATCAATGATGCAAAGGCTCTACAAGGCAGTCAAAGGAGGTCATGAGACCATTTTTCACAGTTGCATGCACGGTGGCACCCGAGACAAAGCAACAAAGTTTTGGTCTTTTAACCCTCGCGCCCCAGAAATAAACCTGTTTGCATCATTGGCTCTGGAGTGTGACAGGAGCCATCCACACCAGTCATGGCGGCCTCGGTTTGTTGATGGCCGATGGATTTTTCCAACCAAGGACGAAGCTGCATACCCAGTTCTTCTGTGTGAACGCATGGCAAGCATCCTTTTGCAAGAAGCAACCTGCCGAGGCTTAGCACCAGATGACAGTTTGACACAGCAGCTGCAACACGACAGCGCAGTCGGAAAAAGGCAGTTGTTCACTACACAACCTCGTCAGCAGAAGTTGCGGCCGATTTTGTCTGAGTTTGGTCATTTTCTAGTCATGGCAGTAAGCCTGGAGGATGCTTCAAAATTGCAGTTGGAAAAACTTTGTCCTAAGGGTTCAAAAATAGTGTCACGTCAAATTCAATGGGGGTTTAGGCGGGACGTTTTCATGACCCAAAAGGGTGCCACCATGGTCTCCCATTTGGATGATGGAGAAACCTTCGAACTGGTGAAAGTAGGCGTTCCAAGAGATCCAACCGAGTTCATTGCAGCTGCAGTGGCATTAGGGCATCCACGTTTCTTGCTTGCAAGGGTGAGTAGTGAGGCTGAAGTTGCTGTGGATCATCTTTTGGGGAATGCGGCGAAACTTTCTTTGCTTAGAGCCCGGTTTTTGAAAAAATGGTTGCAAAGGGCAAAAGAGTTGCATGAACATGAGGAGGATTTGCACTCCAAGTTGCCTGCACACTTGCGCAGGGTCCTGGCAGGCAAACGCCTCTTATTGTGGCGTGAAATTTTGCTTGAACTAGGATACCAAGATGCCAAGGTGGTGGACGAAATCATCCGAGGTTCCCCTATGACAGGTTGGACCGAAGAATCAGGAGTTTTTGTGCCTGATGTGCGGCCTCCAGACATGACCGTGGATCAATTGCGGGGCATTGCACTTGGACTGAACCATGCAGTGGTGGAATCGTTGGCACAGGCCGGAGATTCAGAGTTGGATGTCCCGGCTTGGGAAGAAACCCAGGCAGAGATTCAGAATGGGTGGCTAGAACCTTGTGAAGTTTCAGATTTGCGTGTGGTGCATGTAGCCAAACGCTTTCCTTTGCAGCAGGGCGGTAAATTGCGGTTGATCGACGATTTTTCAGCAGCTGGAGTTAACCAAACGGTGGGCATGGCCGAAAAACTCAGGGTGGAGTCGGTGGACGAGCTGACGGCCACCATCCTTGTGATGTTGAAAAAATGCGGTGAAAGTGCTCTGCTGAATCTTGTGGGTAGGACGTTTGACTTGAAAAGCGCTTATAAGCAATTTGGGGTCGACGTCGAGCACCAAAAAACTCTCAGGATTGCCCAGCGTCACCCGGGCGGCGGAGTCAAGTTCTTTGCGGTCCAATCGCTACCGTTCGGGGCCACAGCCTCTGTCTCTTCATTCTTGCGCATAGCAGCTTCCATTAAGTTCATTGGCACGGTGGGGCTGCGGCTCATTTGGACCAATTTCTTTGATGATTATACTGCTTTGTGTACCAGGCAGACGGCTCAAGAGGTGACCTTCTGTGTAGAGTCCTTGTTGCGTTTGCTTGGAGTGAAATATGCTGAGACGGGCCCCAAGGCCCCAGACTTTGCGGAGAAGTTCAAAACCCTGGGGTTGGAATTCGACTTGTCTGAAACCGACCATGGGTCTTTTGTCTTAGGTCACACTGACAAAAGACGAGAAGAGCTCCTAGCCACATTGCATGAATTTTTGCAGGTCGAGACGGTAGAGGTGAAAGCGCTGGAGAAACTGCATGGTCGGTTGGTGTGGTTCAGTTCCTATGTTTTTGGCCGAGAGTTGAATACTGCAGTGAGGGTGATTTCGAGATACGCAAGGTTCAAAACCAAAACCATCAACAAGCCCGATGACCTGAACCATGCGTTGAAATTTCTGGCGGAGGAACTGGTCAGAGCCAGACCAGTCCAAGTCTCCCTATCTCATTCCAGCACCTTCTTTGTCTTCACGGATGGAGCGTTTGAACCCACTTCCAATACACCTGCCACTGTTGGTGGCCTACTAGTTGATGAATGGGGGAGGTCATTAGAGTTCTTTGGGTTGCCTGTTCCACAGACCTTGCTGGACCAATTCCTGGAACATTCAGAACATCCAATATATGAGCTTGAGATCCTCCCAGTCCTGGTAGCCATCAGGATATGGGCCAAGTTGTTGGAGAAGAGCCACGTTGTGTTTTACTTAGACAATACTGCAGCACATAGTGCCTTTGTCCGTGCGGAGGGAGCCACCCCAGCGGCAGCCGGCATGGTGCGAGACTTTGTCAAGTATGAGAAGTTGTTAGGTTTGTTACCATGGTTCGGACGAGTCCCGTCCGCTAGCAACCCAGCAGACGACGCATCTAGGCTGAACTTTAACGTGACCTGGCTTACCCAAGCCAAACTTCTCTCAGTGGTTCTTCCTGCACACTTAAGTCAGTGGGGTATATCAACGGGTGTTCCGGAAGCATGCAACCGGAAAGCTTGACCCTACGCAGATAGCATCATCTGCCACCTTCCTGTGACAAAAACATGATTTGTTCGCTACAGGTTGAAACTGCAACCTTTCCTGTCTTTACCCCGACTGTGCATTCGAAGTGAATCCGCGACAAAAAGAGAGGCAGCATTCCACCGCCACGTTTTCATTTCAGTGATGTCCATTGTTTGTTTGTTTCGATTTGCTTTTGTGATTTATCCGCATGTCCTTGTGCAGTTTGATGATCACGATTTGGAAACACACTTTCGATGGCGCGCGTATCCTCGAGATATTTGTTGTTATATATTATTCTTTTGATGTTTTATTGTTAGTTTAAATAAATAAACCACATATATGAATATGGATCTATACGTTTGATCCTTCCCCATCGTCTTGTGGTTTGTTAGCGAAAATAAGCAACACCTCTTTGAGAATCAAAGATGAATGCCTTATTTTCACGACAACAAAAATTTGTCCCAGTGGGACAAATTAACAAGACCAAAAAAAAAATCTCTGAAACCACCAAACAACAAACAAACACAAACAGTAAACAGTTTGTTGGTTGTCTCCCTGTTTAACTGGAAACATCGATGATACTTCATGTTCACATGTGTGATTTTTCATTCGTTTGATGTTTTCCGTTTCAAGGGAGGGTGGGTGGGAATTCCACCCTTTTTAAGAGGGCAGCGTTACCCACCCTACTTTCACTACGTTCACCCACCCACGCTGCGGGGGGGTATATCAACGGGTGTTCCGGAAGCATGCAACCGGAAAGCTTGACCCTACGCAGATAGCATCATCTGCCACCTTCCTGTGACAAAAACATGATTTGTTCGCTACAGGTTGAAACTGCAACCTTTCCTGTCTTTACCCCGACTGTGCATTCGAAGTGAATCCGCGACAAAAAGAGAGGCAGCATTCCACCGCCGCGTTTTCATTTCAGTGATGTCCATTGTTTGTTTGTTTCGATTTGCTTTTGTGATTTATCCGCATGTCCTTGTGCAGTTTGATGATCACGATTTGGAAACACACTTTCGATGGCGCGCGTATCCTCGAGATATTTGTTGTTATATATTATTCTTCTTGATGTTTTATTGTTAGTTTAAATAAATAAACCACATATATGAATATGGATCTATACGTTTGATCCTTCCCCATCGTCTTGTGGTTTGTTAGCGAAAATAAGGTATCTGGAATTTTCCATACAATTTTGGGTCGGTTGTCATCAGAGTAGTTCATGGTAACTAAGTACAGAATAGTAGGGTACTTTTGATATTTAATGGCATCCGTGAGTTGTCTGATTTCTCTCACAGCAGCAATATGTTTATGGCACGTATCAAAAATCTTGGCTGCAATCTCGACTGGTCCCGTATTGGCATGACACTCAAAGATGAGGATTGCTGTTCTCTGATCAGCATGGAGTGCACGCATGACACTCTGAGCTGCCCCAAATGACGGAAATGCATAAACGGTAGTTTCATTCTTGGCGATCTGTGTGTGCAACTGGTCATATGTAGTAAGCAGGATGCCTTCCGGTGCATTGATTCTGCTTGGAAAGTGTACCACCAGTGTTGCTTGGATCCCAAGTTCGCTGAGCCCATCTGCCGCTGCTTGTTGCGCTTCGGAGTGTTCAGACATGATATTCAATTCACAGTCTCTGGGAGAAAGACCAAAGCAGGAGTACCAGCACACCTGTCAAGTTATGGACTGACACGTTAATACAAGGAGAAAGGGAAAGGGAAGAAACTCTAAAAAGGGGGGAGAGAGAGGGAAGAGGGGAGCGAATGCACCTGTCACGTCTACGGACAGACTCACCCGGGCAAAGGGAGAACGAGGGAGGGAGAGATGACAAGGTCGCACAACTGAGCAAAGGAGTAAGGTTCTTAGGAAAAACTGGACCTTAGTTGTACAGTGGTAAGTGAAGCAAATTGCTGTGGTGAGGAAGTCAATATCCGAAAGAGTTTGGGATTTGGTTGATCGTAGTACAAGTGCACCTGTCACGTCTATGGACAGACACACCAGTACTGATGTACACTACTGGCACAGAAGTTAAATGTAAGAAAATCCCGAAACCAGTAAAAAGAAATCTTGGGGGAAGCTGGACCTGAAATGTGTTGAGGTGGAGCAAAATGCCAGATACAGTTGAATGGAGGTTGGGTAGAGTACGAGTGCACCTGTCACGTCTATGGACAGACACACAAGTACACAAAATTTAAGAAAAATGAGCTGCGGTGAAAAAGTGAATTATGTAAAGACCTTGGTTGGTAGAAGTACGAGTGCACCTGTCACGTCTATGGACAGACACACAAGTACGAAAAGCAGCCTTAGCAAAATTGGCAGTAACTGAGCCTTGGTTGGACAAGGTACTGGTGCACCTGTCACGTCTATGGACAGACACACCAGTACAAAAGCAACTGTGGTGAAGAGGTCAAAAACTAAACCTTGGTTGAGCAAAGTACGAGTGCACCTGTCACGTCTATGGGCAGACACACAAGTACGAAAGGCAACTGTGGCGAAGATGTCTACAAAAAAACCTTGGTTGAAAGAGGTACGAGTGCACCTGTCACGTCTATGGACAGACACACAAGTACGAAAAGCAACAGTGATGAAAATGTCCCAAAAAAAGACCTGGGTTGGTCGAAGTACAAGTGCACCTGTCACGTCTATGGACAGACACACGAGTACACATAGAAAAGCAAATCTGACGGATAAAAAGGTGAGAATGTGCACAGATCTAAAACAGGGTAAGTTTAACTCAGAAAAAAGAAGTACGAGTGCACCTGCCACGTCTATGGACAGACACACAAGTACAAAACAATTAGCTAAAAACTGGGACCAAGTTTTGCGCAAGCTCTCAAACTGGTGTTCTTTCTAAGGGTCAGACGAAAACCAAAAGAGAGCGGCAAGGCTTAAACACAACAAAAAAGGGGGGTTCCGGCAGCACAGGAGGAATCGAGCACAGTAAGTCGCCCCAGCAACAAACTACACAACAAGTCCCTTACCCCTGGGCTAACTACGCAGTTACCAGTACTCTCCTCTGCAACAGGTGTGCTCGGCTACTGGTAACTTGAACCGAAAACTTGAGCCAAAGGCTACGGAGTGGGAAATTGTTGCGCCTATAGAATTCTCCAATGTCCAGGGAGTCTTACAAATAAGCCGCCAACTTGACGACCTCTTCCTATCGGAAAAAGAAATTGAAACTTGTGGGGGTGAGGGTTTTTGATTGTTTGTACATGGTAGCGGTAGTTTCGACGATATTAAAGTACATCTAGCCATGGCACCCGACGCTGTTGTGCTCAATCTGCACACTGATGCACTTGAAGTGATTTGCAACAGTGAATACCAACGTAGGAGACCACGACTGGTATCACTTTTTTTTCCGTCCAACGCCTTCATGGCTCCTCAAGAGTGAACTGGTAAAGGACCAGCGTATAGTCCAGTCACCACAAGCCGAAAACAAAAACTAAAAGCAAACCCACCAAAACAAAGCAAAACACAGCAAGCCAAAACAAACCAGCCAAACTGTGGAAGTTTGAACCCTTGGGGGTGCAACTTGGCATTGGAGCGACCTGACTTTCATTGAGCCTTCAGTGGTGAAACTGGACTATGGGAAGGTGTCTATATCAGACATAAGTAGCTTCAATATTGCTTTGTGGTGTGAGAAGCTGCATGAGCTGATCTGAGATATCGACCAGTGAGTCTAAGTGGATCTATTTGGAGCTTGATTTTCCTTTGATCACAGTTTGAAGCGTTATTTCGCTTTATGACAGTGGACGAATGCTTTCAGAAGCATTCGCTATGCAGTTGAGTCGGGATGCTATGATTCCATCGATCTCGGAAGCTCTTTGACCTCTTGAAGGAGTATGGATCTAACTGAGATGGTTGTGGATCACTTATTGCAATTCTCGATATAGCTTTGTACATCTGAGATGTTGGTGAAGCCTACTTGATTGCTTCTTGCAAGTATACGAGATACTCCGGCATTGTGAGGACAATGCCTACGTATCTTATTCAACCTCTGGGCACTTGATCAGGAGAGTGGCATTATGATCTTTATGCCTGTGACTTGGTGCTGACTTTTGGTTATGACAGTGAGCGAATTACTTTAGCGCTATGACTGTTTATGACTGGATATTGGCTGAGAAGTCGAGCAGAACATTCTACTCTCCTCGAAGGTTTGGAACTATGAGAAGACATCTCTGTGTGAAGAACTGTTTTGGAGATGGAACATGAGGTTCCCATGTTGTTCTGTATTGCAAGAGGATTTTGTAAAGGAATTTGAATGAATCATTTCGTTCTTGAATAGCCGTGTGACTAGTCTAGACGTTTGGTAGAGACTAGTAACACCGGCTAGCTGGTTATTTGCATTTGGACGAGAACCAGTTTGACTTGAGAACTTTTGGAAATGTTTCTGACGTTTTTGTGACTAGGTGATTTGTATATCATAGCAGTTTGGAATTGTTTCGACAACCTTTGAAGGAAGGTTGTGCATTGGAAACCTGGAATCGAGTTTTCCAGTTGAGACATCGGCTCAAGGGAGTGGTGTCAAGTGTTCCGAAGAGAACTGAACTGCAGTGTCACCTAGGGCACTTGAAACAGTAGCCACACTGGAACAGTTTGCTTCCTTTCTTTGTTTGTGGGCTGTGGCTGTGTGCCTGCCCTGGTTCTTGTTGACCTGTTCCGTTGTGTGTGGCGTCTGGAGAGAAAAGAAGGAGTCTGACGTGCACTTAGGAGTCGGGGTGGAACAAGTTCCTTTATTTGACATTGCAGGGAGGTAAGTAACTGCGGAGTCGCTACCACAGTAGGTGTTTGCGTCTGGCGTAGTGTTTTTTATGAAAGCGTCGATTTGGGTACACGAGAGGTGTACTTGGGTTTACGTTTTTCACATGGTAGCGGAGCCCTGAAAAGGGCTACCCACACCATCTTCCGCTGACCCTTGTGTGTGACAAGATACTAAGGACGTCATCTAAGGTGAGATTGGGATCTTGAGTATTGGAGCTCCGTGATCTGGACGCAGAGGCAGAGATGAGCTCATGCTAAGGTGCTCCTGTTCCACAGGAGGTGATGGTCTGAAAGTGTAAGGTCACTAGGGAGTGTGGAGTTGGTTTGAGTCTGTTTGAGTTCAGGTGACTTTGGGATCCTGTTTTAGTTTTTGTATAGAGTTCTACGGATCATGAGGATCGTGGACCTGTTTTGTTGGACGACTATCCGTTTGCGAGTTGAGCAAGTATAGGCAGGGTGTGTGCTTGGTAGGCTGGACAGAAGTGGGCCCGTGTAAACTGTCGACAGTGGTACCTGTAGAAGAGCATACAAGATTAGTCAGCCCTGGGCAGGACACTTGTGACTTGGACGGAGGAGTTGAGTTTTTTGGATTTGTGTTGGCAGTGGATTCTGTCAGAGTGAGTTTTAATTTTTACCTTGTGTAGGTACGTAGTCTGTGGGAGACGTCCATGTGGTCTTGGCAGTATTCTGGTAGGGGTCTGTGTCATGGTGTGACGTATTGCTAGCGTAGGGTCACGAGTGCAAGGCTACGCTGGAGTATCTGAAGATGTTTGCATGGATGGAACGTTCCTGGACGTAAGAATTTCGTTTCGGCAGTAGAAAGTGACGGTAGGTAACTTGCTGCAGAGGTGTAACTTGGAAATCCCTGAGGGTGGGGCAGCAGTTTGCCAGGTTTGACATCCTCGGACACTGAGGTATTGGACCAAGGTGCAAAGGTTGGGAACTGATGGTGTCAGATATATAGTTCTTGCATACAACTAAGGCACGTCTTGGGTCTTGAACTCAGTTGGTATTTTGAAGAGTAATAAGAGAAGGTGTATCAGGTGACTGAGGTGAGCATGTGAAGAGCGCTTTCTGAGTTGTCATGGCAGTGTTACTCAATCTGAGGATTTGATTTGTTTTGTTTGGAGCCCAATACGCATGAAATTTTGTTTTATTTGAGTACATTGTGGATGATTGAAGGTGGAAGTCATGCTTGTCACTGATGACGCCAAGTATGGTTCAAGAAGGTCAGAGGTAGCTCTGGCTGCTATGTCTAAACAGGAGTCGACATCCGTGACGTCTAGCACTAAGCCATCAGTGATTAAGGAGAGCTTCGACAAGAAGGGCCAGTCTATCAAAGCTGCGAGGCGTCGAGCATATCCCATTGATGCGGCTACCTGTGCCGCATCTGGTGTCATTAGTGTGGATCGGAGGCGTCGAGAATATCCCATTGACGCGGCTACTTGTGCTGCACCTGTTGTCATTGATGTGGATCGGCGACGTCGAGAATATCCCATTGACGCGGCTACTTGTGCTGCACCTGTTGTCATTGATGTGGATCGGCGACGTAGAGAATATCCCATTGACGCGGCTACTTGTGCCACACCCGTTGTCATTAATGCGGAAGAGGGTATGGCGGGCATCAGAAGGGAGCTACCGTTGATCGATGCTGCGGCAATGTCTATATCTGGGAAGGAAGGTCACGGGGATGCACGTGCCGACTCGGATGATGAGTTGACGAGTGTGAGTGACGTCCCGGAGAGGACAGCTGAAGAAGACTTGCTCAGAGAAGTTGGGCTGAGTGATCCTAGTTAGGCCATAGTTTGCTGGTTTGGGAGGAGACGTCAGTAGGAATAGCTTTTGTGCTTTGCGGTTGGCTGCCTGGAAAGAGATAACTCGTTTAGCTCCGTTTTGTTGATGTCGGAGCTTGAGACGTTGAACTGTCTGTGACCTAGAGGTGTATAAGGTCGTTGGCTTAGAGAGGTAAAGCTGGAAGCGACAAGGAAAGCCGTTGGGTCAGTTTTTGTGATGTCTGCACATGAGAAGTGTTGAAGTTTTTGGGTTTCCAAGAATAGGAGCTTTGGATGAACCTCCATTTTCGTTTCCGCAGCTGTTTGTGACTGTTTTGTGTCAAGAGTCCTGAGACCGTGGCTGTGTGTCCGTGTTTCCAATATGGAGTCGATCAAGCTCTGGATTGCTTTGACGCCTAAGCAGCTGGAAGAGTTGAATAAGGGCAATGAAGTGTTTCCAGATGAATACTCCGGCCGTTTTGGTCTACGTTTGGGACCTAAGGAGGCTGTGGATCGTGCTCAGTACTTTATGGATTGGACACCTGAAGGTTTGAAGGGCGAGTTCCATCAGAAAGACTATGCGGTGATGGAAATGGAAGTCTTTGCGCTCGGGTACCTTGTGAAAGTTGAGAGTGGAGTCTTGGAGAAGACTAAGCCCACTGAGTATTGCTGGCATGGACCTGTGAAGTGCGAGGAGTGGGATAGCAACGGGCGCTTGTTGTACCGCATTAGTGAGATGGCTGTCAAGTTCATTTAACTGGTCAGGGTCCAAGTGTAGCGATCGGGCAGACCATGGAGTATTAGGAATAGTTTTTGAATCACAGTTTGAAATGCGAAAAGGAAAGAAGAAAGAGTTCCTTCGGCAGCCTGGGGGGTCTGCATTGCTCATGTGATGGACGGACAGTTTGCATTGCTGTAGGGAAATTTTGAATTTTGGATATTTGGAATTGTCATACAGAGTTTGAGATTGACTGTAGGGATTTGGGTCGTTGGTTCAGAGGGACTGTATGCGGCAAGAATCACAGTCAAGAGATCAGCCTGTATTGAGATTTGCAGTGATGTGTGTTTTGTTTCACTCCTTTTTGTGGCATGTTGGCTGTAGGTCATGTGGTGAAAGTGACTTGTCGATTGATTGCCTGGAGAGGAGCGTTGAGAATATGTTGATAGGCTGGGGTTGGGAGTAGGTCCTGGAGGCACTAGTGTAGGTGTTTGGACTGTGGAGACTCCGACAACTTGCCTAGAAGTGATTTGAAGATAGCATGGGACATGTTTGGACTTGTTGTGAACGGTGTCACATGTTTGCATTATTTGTGCATCAGTACCGCGAAGCCATTTGTTTTGCTGAATGAGAGTGTGAGTATCTGGAGTGGTACCGTTATGCTCCTTCATGTCGCAAGATGGAAATTCGACCATTGTGCGCTTCCACTTGGAACAGTTGCTCATTTGGATGCCATTGCGATGAGACTGCATTTGTCTTCGGTAGCCATCGAGATTCTGCATTTTGGTAAGCTGGGAATGTTCTGAGATGGAGAGTATTTCATTGGATGCAATTTCAGTGACATTGCGTTTCTGACCTATGTTTTTGCTGGGATTTGCGTTTTCAATGAGAGGGTTGTATACTGGTCTACTCATGGACATCCTGATCGAGATTGAAGCATGAGTGAGCTGTAGATTACTGTAGTTATGGTTTCAACGTCAGTTGTGACTTTCAACTTCCACCGCTGCGTTTGTGTGCGGCGATAGTCTTACGTGGAAGGCTACAGTTCCTAGGCCCAGTTGTGTGATCCATTGCAAGATGATGAAAAATGCGGTCTGAGCAGTTGCAATTGTTGGTTGGCACATTTCAGTTTTGATGCAGTCATGTGGTTTTTGGTTTTAGACGAAACGGAAACAGACGAAACGAAGTAAACGATTGAAACATAAACAATTTTGAGTGTTTTGTGCAATGCTCCTTGTTTTTGCAGTTAGGTTCTTATTTGTCTGTTTGTCAGTTGGCGAGTGCAGTTTTTTGTGAAATGACTTGTTGAAGGGTTCTAGCTAAACCACGGAGACAGGTTCAGTTCCAGAATACTTGCATGTCTGTCAATCGTTTTTTTTTGAGTCGGTGCTGCATATAATAGGGATTGCACAGTGAACTCACGAGGACTTGTTTTAGTTTTAGGGATGGTGACTGTTTTTGGTGGTTTGTAGAGAGAAGGACAGTCAGGTTTTCCCTTGATTTTGCTGCTTTGGAAGTGAGGCCAGATTGTGTTGCATGTTGGAACTTGTGATACTGGTTCGCGAAATTCTGGTATGCTGGTGGCGTCCAGAATTTTGGGAAACAGTCTTGTGAATGATTTGTGTTGTTTAGTGACTTGTGTTGTTTGGCATGTCTTTCATGTTGGTATGATGGAAATGGAAGAATGCGGCTCTACCTTCAACAGGGATTGTCTGCCCGTGTCGTCCAAGCCTTGCATCGTAGACTCGCGAGGGTAGTCAGCATGGCAGGTGAAGGTGGACCCCACATTCATGGTGTGCCAGGGGAAGGTGAACTCCGTGGCAATGATGCGGAAGGAGACCGAGCTGACCGATCGAGATCACCAGCTCGAGCCGCGTTGGAAGCCCCTGGAGCCGCGTTGGAAGCCCCTGGAGCCGCGTTGGAAGTCCCTGGA
>CAMXCT020002166.1:0-112072 GCA_947184155.2 Cladocopium goreaui
AACGCCAACTTTCTGTGGAGGAGAGCAGTGCAGATGGTCCTAGTTACCTTCGCGCAGAGCGAAACACGCGGCAGCCTGCTCCGGTCCAATCCTCAGCCACAAGGTCGTAGCCGCCTCGCAGTCGAACTGACGGTAGGAATCACGTAGCAACTTTTCATAGTCGTCAGAAAAATGTTGCGAGTACTTGGCTGTTTGAGTTGATGAGCTTTCAGTGTGGGGGATTGTTTCGGGTTCGGAGGCTTGAAGTTTTGGCCTTGCAAGCAAAGTGTGTGGTTTTCAGTGTTTGAGCCGAGAAGTGCGCAGACCCAGGCTGGAAGTATGCAGGGCTTTTCAGGCATTGATGCTGGGGATCCACAAAAACACTCCGGCCAGCTGGGAAGCCCTTTGAATGCCACATTGCACTGAGGCACACAGATGCGGTATCTCCAACTTTAAGACAAGGTAGCAGACAATTTCTTGACCCATTTTTACCAGTTCGACAGGCATCACAGGCAGGCGTCATGGGCGTCACAGGTCTCACAAGCGGCGCAGGCATCACACTGTTTCCTTCTCTTCTTGGATCGTTTGGCACATTTGCCCTCTTTGACTGTGTTTTCCTTCACAGGTGTCTTGAGCCCTACCTCCGAGTTGATGTCTAGCATGCTTGGAAGCCTAGCTGTGGAGTGCGAAGTCCCGGCAATATAGTTCACCTGAAACCGTGTTGCACAGCATTATAGAAGATAAGATATAGAATAAAAACAAGCACACACACACAGAGTCACACAGAGAGACTCAGTAAAGGGTAAAAGTACAGTAAAGGCACTGCAAAAGTATAGTAAAAATACAGTAGAAACACCGTAAAAGTGCAATAGAGTAAAAAAAGATTTAAGCGCTTACGCGCGACAGCTGGCCAGGGGCCCATGTTGAGGTGATAGGGGTCGAGCAGGGAGCAAGAGCTCAAGGCTATGTTGCCCCATCGGGAGGCTATGTAGGTCCAGCTTGGGGCTATCGGGGGGCAGCTTGGGACTAGGTGGGCGGCGGTTGCAGGGGTCTTTGGGGCGGCATGGGTTGTGGCTGGCGTCGTGGTTATTGCTGTGGAGGTCGTTGTTGTTGTTGTTGTTGTTGTTGTACATGTGAAAACACAGATCGACATCCATGCCACCATATATGCAAGGAGCAAAATAGACGGACCCGTAAATATATATAGAGTTGAGGTGAGCTAGAGCTTTGCTCAAGCGAGGGTCAGAGCTTTGCTCAGACCGACCAGAGCAACAGCAGTGCCAATCCATGTGGACGACCTGTTTACAGTGAACCTTGCTTCATATACGCAAGTAGCAAAACAGACGAACGCGTAAATATATAGAGATGAGGTAAGCTACAGCTTTGGTCAAGCAAGCGTCAGAGCTTTGCTCAGACCGACCACAGCAAGAAATCTTCTGAGCCTAGATGGTTGAAGGGGTACTAGTGAACAATGACTGGGGTGTGTGGAACCGCATGGGTCCAGCCACCATGCCGCCGGAGAAACTCTCGAAGAGTCCACAAGCGACGGTTGCCGCACACCACCCGCAAAAGGCCCTTCCAATCGGCAGCAACCTTGTGAGTGGTTTTGCCACAGTGACAAAGCATGAATCACTTGGGATATGTCGGGATCATCATGGATCATCCAATGCCAAGTGGGAAAGAAACAAATTAATTAAGACCAGCAGTCATTGGAGGCATGTTTACTGGCCTCTCATCGCCACGAAGAAAGCTATCCACAAGCTCGGTGAGTTTGTAGCCTTTGTGGGGCGGTTGTCGAAAAGTGTGAGACACATTGCTGTGCGCAAATCTTAGCCGCATGTCGGTGATGTCAAACCATTGGACCAAGTGCCTCCACTTTTCTGATGGGCTAGAAGGATCCAAATTTCTAATCTGTTGCCGGAAATGCCTCAGCACATCCTGCAAGAGTTTTGTGTTGATAGGATGGATCTCCTGCTCAGACTCGGACCCATCATCGAGCATAGAAACATCTCCAATCTGATGGTTGTTGTTTTCTATGCCTGCAGATTCTGGTAACACCAAAGCTGCGGGCTGCTCAGAAACATCTCCAGTCTGATGGTTGTTGTTTTCTGTGCCTTCGGATTCTAGTAACACCAAAGCTGCGCGGGGCTGCGCACTAACATGTATGAAACTAAGGAAAGCGGTTTTGGCTGCCAAGGGGCTGAGCATGCTTATAGCTTGTGCAGACGTGGTGTGTGCAACCAAAGAAAGCGGTTTTGGCTGCCAAGGCGCCGAGCCCGTGTGACGGTGGATGCCAGACACAAGTGCGGCCAAGGAAAATTTTTCTTGCTGGCCAGAGAGGCAACAGGCCAGGGAAGGAATTTGTCGATGGCCATAGGGGCAACAGCCCGGAGCCGGCGAATTATTGTTGAAGGTACACAGGTGTTGTTGTTGTTGTTGTTGGTTGTTGTTGGTTGTTGTTGTTGTTGTTGTTGTTGTTGTTGTTTGGTGCGCGTTGTTGGTGGTTTGTTGTGGGTCGTTTGTTGTTTGCTGGGTTTTGTTTGTAGTTTGTTGTGGTTGTTATTGTGAGGTGTCGGTTGTGTGTCGTTGGTTGTTCCTTGTTGGTTGTGTGCGGTTTGGTGTTTAGTGTTTGTGCTTTGTTGTTTGTTCTTTGTTGTTTGCTGTTGGCTGTAGGGTGGCCTAGCGTGAGGCTAGCTTGAAGGGTCAGTTGCTGCTGTTGTAATGGTTTGGTGTTGGTTGGTGGTTGTTTGTGGCTTGGGGTTCGTTGTTGGGTGTTGGTTGTCTGTTGTTTGTTGTTTGTCGCTGGTTGTGTGTTGTATGTTGGCCGAGCGTGAGGCTAGCTTGAGGGCTCTGTGGGCCCTGTTTGCTATGTTGGCCCATCTTAAGGCTATGTGGGCCTAGCCTCAGGGCTCGGTTGGTCCCGCTGAAGGCTATGTTGGCCTATGTTGGCCCATCCTGGGGCTATGTTGGCCTAGCTTGAGGCAATGTGGGCCCAGCTTGGGGCTATGTTGGCCCATCTTGGGGCTATTTTGGCCCAGCTTAGGGCTATGTTGCCCCATTTTAAGGCTATGTTGGCCGATCTTGGGGCCTATGTTGCCCCATGTTGACCCATCTTGAGCCACTAGAGAGTCACTAGATCCGAAAAATTGTAAAAAATGGGAGCAGCAAAAAACACTGTAAAACGCAGGGTATTTCAGCGCTTACGCGCGACAGTCGGCCAGGGGCCCAACTATGTTGGCCCATCTTGGCTATGTTGGCCTATGTTGGCCCATCCTGGGGCTATGTTGGCCTAGCTTGAGGGCAATGTGGGCCCAGCTTGGGGCTATGTTGGCCCATCTTGGGGCTATTTTGGCCCAGCTTAGGGCTATGTTGCCCGATTTTAAGGCTATGTTGGCCAATCTTGGGGCCTATGTTGCCCCATGTTGACCCATCTTGAGCCACTAGAGAGTCACTAGATCCGAAAAATTGTAGAAAATGGGAGCAGCAAAAAACACTGTAAAACGCAGGGTATTTCAGCGCTTACGCGCGACAGTCGGCCAGGGGCCCAACTATGTTGGCCCATCTTGTGGCTATGTTGGCCTATGTTGGCCCATCCTGGGGCTATGTTGGCCTAGCTTGAGGGCAATGTGGGCCCAGCTTGGGGCTATGTTGGCCCATCTTGGGGCTATTTTGGCCCAGCTTAGGGCTATGTTGCCCGATTTTAAGGCTATGTTGGCCAATCTTGGGGCCTATGTTGCCCCATGTTGACCCATCTTGAGCCACTAGAGAGTCACTAGATCCGAAAAATTGTAGAAAATGGGAGCAGCAAAAAACACTGTAAAACGCAGGGTATTTCAGCGCTTACGCGCGACAGTCGGCCAGGGGCCCAACTATGTTGGCCCATCTTGTGGCTATGTTGGCCTATGTTGGCCTATCTTGCGGGCAATGTGGGCCCAGTGGGCTATGTTGGCCCAGCTTGGGGCTATAAAGAACAGCAAAAAACATTGTAAAACGTAGGAGATGGTCGGCGGCCTATCTTGGGGCTATGTTGGCCCATCTTGGGGCTATGTTGGCCCAGCTTGGGGGCTATGTTGCCCCCTCTTGAGGCTATGTTGGCCGATCTTGGGGCGATGTTGGCCCATCTTGGCGCTATGTTGGCCCAGCTTGGGGGCTATGTTGGCCCATTTTGAGGCTATGTTGGCCCATTTTGAGGCCTATGTTGGCCCATGTTGACCCATCTTGAGCCACAAACTCCGAAAAAGGGGAAAAAATGGGAACAGCAAAAAACACCGTAAAACGCGGGACTTTTTAGGATTTTTTTGACGGGGGGGGGTAGGTCGGCGGCAGGGGGTGCAGCCCGTACGTTCGACACTTGGAGGCTATATCGCAAGCCAAGAGGCTATGGATCAATACTAATCAAAAGGCAGCGAAGCGAACCATAGGCGCAAAATGGACGCAACTGATTCCGCCTGCTTCAGGGCATATAATAGGCTTTCCAGAAAGACATGCCGATGGAGCCGTTGGAGCCGTTGGAGCCGATGAGGCCGATGAGGCCGATGAGGCCGATGGAACTGCTGGAGCCGATGGAGCCGATGGAGCCGCTGGAGCCGCTGGAGCCGATGAGGCCGATGAGGCCGATGAGGCCGATGAGGCCGATGAAGCCGATGGAGCCGCTGGAGCCGATGGAGCCGCTGGACCCGCTGGAGCCGATGAGAACGATGAGGCCGATGAGGCCGATGAAGCCGATGAGGCCCATGCACCCGATGAGTCCGATGAGGCCTTCACCAATATCCAGACACTTTGACCGCAGTGGTGAGGCCAATCAAGTTTCTTTGAAGCTTGGTTCCAAGTCTGGAAAGCAGCAACTCCCAGAGTCTAGTAGCACAAGCAAGTCATGCAACCTTGTTTGTTTCGTTGACGAGACTAGTAACACCGTTTTTGCTCTTTTGACTTTGTTTGCATCATTGTCTTTTGAGCCAGTTGTGCAAATCACCAGAATGCTTCGCCTTCACTGTTGGAATATCCTTCTGGGTATTTGTGTTGGGTTGACTGTCTTGACCAGTTGTTTTTGCGGATTTGACTTGACTTGCTTTTTGCTGCTGCCTTTCCGTGATGGTAGCCTTTGTTTGCTTGAGTCCTTGCTGATTGTCCTTCTCAATCTTGCGGCGCAGTGGGTTTGTCTACTGGCCCTGGTGTGCGTGGCAGTCATGCATGTGCCTTCTAAGCTGACAGTGTGTCGTCGCTCTCACGTTGTTGTTGTCCGGAAGTCTTTGTGGCCGGATCTTCTTGGGGGCACTGGTTTGGAGGAAATTGGTTCCAAGTCATGGTTGGACAACATCTTGCAGGGCTTGAATGCCCGACAACTGAAGCCACCCATGCAGCAAGTTCGGATGCTCGCGCAAGATGAAGCCACTTTGCGGCGACTACAAAAAAGTGAATCGCTGAAACATCAGCTTGACATTATTTGTGGCGCTGCTTATAAGGCCAAGTTGTCGTGGAAGAAAATTGATCAAATTGACCCTGTTTCTTCTACTCTCTCAACTGCTGCCCCGGCGGCTCCTCCTCCTTTGCCTGAAGTGCAAACATGGAGGTTGCGTGCTCGTGACTGGAAAGTTGTGAAACCAGCAGCTACCGATGGTGACGCTGTGAGTGGAGAAAGGCATGATGCATTTCGCGATGTGGCTGATGGGGACCCTTTGTCGCACTTGTGGTCTCGCAAGTTAGGTGCCTATTTTGTGTCTGCGGTTGAGGCTACTCGCATTGTTCGGTCCGTTCCTGCCCATGCCCCTCCAGTTGGTGTTTTCACTCTTGTCACTCTTGAAGCAACTGCGCGTTCTGAGGTGCAACCGGTCGAGACTATTGTTGTCTTTCCTGACAATAGTCATCACATTTACAAGGTTTTTCTCACGCACCTCGGCACTGACAAGTTGAGAACTACTGCTTGGACTACGGTATCGCTTGCTTCGGTTGATTCTGTTGAAGTGTTGCTTGAATGGTGGAAAGATTTGTCTGATGGAGCTGTTTTGGCTGCCTTTGATAAATTTGTGAAACTTGCTTCTTCGCCTGTTGATTCTGATAAGGACTCCTTGGCCAACAAGGGCAAGTCCAAAGGCAAAGGCAAGACCAAACATGGTAAACTGCCTCACCGTTTGTCTGACACTTTGGTCGCGAATTTGAATTCACACGTGAGTCATATGCTTGGCGATGCCACTGGCCAAAAGCTGGCTGGCGCATGGACCGCCTCCGGCCACAATGTCAGGGCTGATATCATTCGCGTTTCTGTTCGCCTCCCAAAAGCGGATGCCCTTACCTGTTTGAAATCGGGAACGCAGCACAGTGCCGTTTTGGTTCGGGATATTCACACCATTCCTGAGGCGAAAGACTTGTGTTGCGTCTGGATTTCTCCTGGCTGTCCTGTCCTTGAAGGTTCTGCGGCCCACACTCGCCAAAGTTTGCAGTTGTATTTGGCTAGCTTTGCTCACCCTTGGTCTGTTGTGCGTACTCCTTTTCGTTGGGGGATCAGGATCCACAAAGATCATGAGAGAGAAGTTAAAGCCATTGTGCAGCCGCATGCTGTGTTTGTGCCTGCTGATCACTTCAAGTATCGTATTGCGCATGTTCCCAGATCCCTTGATCCTGCTGTTCTGGTTGCCACTCTGACCTCTGACTCGTTCAAGCCCTACTTGGTTTCGTCTTTCAAGGGAGTTGTGACCATAGCTGCGCCCTGTCCACCTGCGGACATTGTGTTTACAATTGCTGAGCTTGGTTGTACTCTGTTACTTCAGCATCTTCCTGGTCCTGCCAGTGGTGGTCCTCCTCTTGTCCCGTCCCGCCATGTTGAAGGTGCGAGCCCAAAGCGAAAGAGTCGGCGAGCTGACTCTGAAAATGCTTCTGTTGGTCCTGACAATGGCCATGGTGCTGACACTCGGGGTGGAGCTAAGGGAGGGGTTCTTTCTACTAATCCGTTTGGTCCTTTGGATGATGCCTATCAAGTTGCTTTTCCGCCTTTGCCCAACGCTGGTGTTGCTCGGGAGCTCGCTTCGACCGAACCTGAGTTTGAGCTTGGAACCCTGCCTAATCTCGGGAACACATGTTTTGCGGCTGTGGCTGTCCGTTGTTTGGCTCACATTGTCAAAAAGTCGGATTTGCGCTCGTCTGTCCTTCAAGATGTTTCCTTGAGGCGTTTGTTGGATGACTTGTCGCCGGCCCAGTGGACGCGCTTCATCAAACATCATCACCTCGAGCATGGTCAGCAGCAAGATGCTGCTTTGTGGTTGCAGAAGTGGTTGGACTCTGAGTCGGTTTTGTGTTCGCATCTTTCTGTCACTGAACATGTTGCTCTTGAATGTGTTGGGTGCAGTGAGCCCAAGACAGCTGAATCAAGTTTTTCTCTTTGGCGCGTTCCCGCTCCCAGTGGCGGCTCTACTTCGTTGCAGAAGCTGCTTGATGATGATCAATGCTGTTCGGCCAACCCTGAGGTTGAAGTCTCGTGCTCATGTTGTTTTGCTGAACACGCGGAAGCTGTGTCTAAGCGTCTTTCTTTGAATGACTGGCTTCTCATTCAGACTCTGAGGGCTGATGTCAATGATAAGAAAAAACACACGGCTATTTCACTCCCCGACACGGTTGTTGTTGCTGATGCGTCTTGGGATATGCACCTTGCCGTGTGTCACTTGGGTGAGTCTGCGTCTTCCGGGCATTATGTTTTGCTTGTTCGTTCAGGTCACGATTGGCTGTTGTATGACGATGGAACTTGTCGTGTTGCCTCTGCTCAAGACATCTTGGATATGCCTTCTTCCTGGTCGTTTGTGTTGTATCGTCGGCGTTGTGAAGGATCGTCGCCGCAGTCTCCTGCTGTTGTTGTTGTTGTTGTTGACATCGCTGCCTTGCCTGCATCATGTGCTGATGCCGTTCCTTCGTCAAACCCTCCTGTTGCCCACCCCACGGTTGGTCCTGGCAGGGATGACCGCCCTGACATGCCGTCTGCTGACAAGCGTGCTGACAGTGTCAATGATTCCAGCGGCCCTCTCCATGCTGATTTGCGCAGCTTGCTTGCGGTTTTGTCTCAGCGGGTTGATGCGCTTGAGGTTGAAGTGCAATGTCTTCGGGGAGCTGGTTCCCTTCATGAGAAGCTTGTGTCCTTGGCTTGTCCGGGTTCTGGTCTGTCCGTGCCTGTGCGTTCAACTCTTGGCGATGCTTGTTCTCCCGGTGGTGACCGTCTAGGAGACACGGTTGCGAGCAACCCTGGCTGTGATGCGGATAAGCTTGTTGTTGCCTCTTGTCAGGGTCAGACCGGGATGCAGGCCCAATCCTTCCCTTGTGGCCCTCCTCCCCCGGTCGTTATCGAACCTGTTCCTTCGGACGCTTTACCAAAACGGAAAAAGCCAGTCGAAAAACAAAGCAGCAATCTGTCATCAATTCCTGTGGGCTCTTTTCCCCGTTCCACCAATCCGGCAATTGTGGCTGAAATCCTTCGCTTGCAAACTGCTGGCTTTGCTGAAGTTGCTTGGATTTTTGAGCGCTTGCACGCTGACTCCATTTTGCTCCCTTTGGCCCAACAGGCGCAAGACGTTGGTGGTTGGAAAAATCTGGGTGAAGCTTTGACTTATAACAGTCGTGAAGCTCAAACTCAACTCCAGAATGATGGCATCCATAGCCCAAGCGTCCGCTGGCTTGTGTTTCGCATGCTCCAGCGTGGGAGGTATAATCGGTTTGCTTCTGTCCTGGCGGCTGGTCATTGGGACCTCTTGCGTCAGAGTTTGGCTGTGTGCGACGTTCCTGACTGGTGGTCGCCTCCTTGGTGTCGTCCTGTCCATCGTCCGCATGCTGCGCAAGCTCGTGGTCGTCGCCCGTTGCTTCCTCATGAATGGCATCGCGCCCAAAGTTCCAAACGCAGTCGCCCCCCTGTTCCTGTTGCTCCTTGTGTTGGTGGCCCTGTCCGTTCGCGCAGTCGTTCCCGTTTTCGCGATCAAACCTTGCCTGTGCCGGTTGCTCAACCTGCTGTAGTTGGAGCTCGTAAGGTCTCTGTGGCTGTTCCCACCTCTTCTGTGAAGAACAAGAAGAAGCGCAAGGCGAAAGGCCAAGCTGATGTCAAAGGGGGTGAAACTGAATCTGGTTCAACTCCTTCCTTGTTTCGGGTTGCTGCTATGAATGTGACTTCCCTTTTTTCCCGTGTTGCTGCGGTCTGTGCTCTTACGTTTGGTCTGGCGTGTGTCTCGGAGACTGCTCTCACCGGTACCGGGCAAGCCAGTGTTACTATGCGACTGCAGCAGTCAGGGCGTTGTGTAGTTTGGGGCGCTCCTGTGCATGGTCCTGGCGTTTCGTCGTCTCGCGGTGTTGCCTTGATTGGTGGTCCTGGCATTCGTCTTTCGCCGCTTGATCTCCCGGATTGCCTGTTGGATTATCGGGCCGATGGTCGTATTGTTGCTGGCAAAGTGTCTCAGCAGTTTGGCAAAGCGGATATTACTTGTGTTGCGTGCTACGGTCACACACATGATGTTCAACGCCGAGAAGACATGCTGAGCCAGATTGTTGGTTGGGTGCTGTCGTTGCCCGGTCATGTCCTTGTCGCTGGGGATCTCAATTCCTCTCTTCAGGATTCACTTGCTTTACACCAGCTCGTGCGGCAGGGTTATCGAACGGCCAATCCTCAGGAAGTTGTGACATGCCGTGCTCATAACTCTCACACGGGTTCCGTTATCGACCATGTCCTTTTTTCTCCTTCATTGTTGCAGTCCTTTGTGTGTGGGGAGGTTCTCTCTGCTGCTCCCTTCCCCACCCACCGACCCGTTTGCGCTGATTTTGATTTCAATCCTGCTCATGACTCTTGGAGTGTTTTGCAACCTCCTCGGTCTTTCCCTCTTTCCGAGTGTGTCTCCCGTTCTGTTAAGTCCCAGGATTGGTCTGCTGACTTTATTCATGTCTCTAATCTCCTTGAAGATGAACGCCCTGATGATGCGTATGCTCTATGGACCCAACTCGCTGAATGTGAACTTGCGCGGCAGTGCCGACTTGGTGGAAAAACTGTGTGCTCCTCCCATTTCGGTCGCGCTGTTGTTCCTGCTCTTAGGGTTTGTGATCCGCAGTCTCTTCGGCTCCAAGGTGATGTTGACTTTCGTCGACTTGAACGCGCTCGTGCTGGCTTAGCTGAACTGTGCTCCTGTTGGGATTCTTGTGTTGCTAACAATCACAGCCAAGCCATCTGGACAAATGCTCGTCGTCGCATCCTCCTTGTGTTTCGCTCTCATCCTCTCCCGAGCCAACTCCCTGGCAAGGTTGAAGTCCAAACTCAACTTGATTGGTTGCGGCGCACGATTGATCGGCGCAATAAACAACGTCGCGATGAAGTTTTGTCGGCCTGGCGCACTCGCATGCAAATGTCGCAGGCTGAAAGATTCAAATGGGCTAAGGCCAAATACACCTCCTGGCAAAACATTCACGATACCGTTGCTTGCTTTCGAAAGGTTGAAGAGATCTGGCAACCGATCTTGGCTCGACGCCCGGATGCAGCCCCTTCTTGCCCATCAAACTTCACCGAAAATGGTTTTGCTGAGCCTGCCTTGTCTAGCTCTCTCAAAAGTACGTTGCACCAGCTTGATATGCTTCGCATGTCTGGTTCTGATCTTCGGTCTGCTGTTGACAAAATTGCGGCTCACTCCGCTTGTGGTGCTGACGGTTGGCGTCGGTGTGAGTTGCTTGCCTTGCCCGCCTGTTTCTGGGATCTCTTGGCTCAGGTTTTGTATGGCATGGCTGCTTCTGGCACTTGGCATCCTTGTTTGCGCACGGTTGTGACTACTTTGATTCCCAAGAAAGCTTCTGTTGACTTTCTGACTGATCCTGCTGGTTTGCGTCCGATCTCTGTGGCTTCTGTGGTTTACCGTGCTTGGTCTGGTGTCGTTGCGCAACGTCTGCATGCTGTTTTGGAGTGTTCTCTGCCATCGTGCTCTCATGGCTTTCGCACTGGTGAGTCTGCCCAAGCTGCTATGGCCTCCACGTATCTTCGTTGTCAAAATGCTTCCTTGTCTGGTTGTCATGTTTATTTGGTTTCCTATGACATGCACAAGTGTTTCGACTCGCTTCCTTGGCGCAAAGTGCGTGACAGCTTGGTTGAATGCGGCGTGCAACCTGCGTGTGCTAGTGCTCTTCACAGTCTGTGGTCTGGTCTTCGTCGTATTTGGAAACTCCAAGGTCGTTTCTCTGACGCGTTCTTCTCCAGTACTAACGGCCTGTTTCAAGGGGACCCTAGCGCTCCGGCGTGTTTGTCTGCGTTTCTCTGCTGTCCTATTCGTGAGTTGGCTCGTCGTTTTCCTGAGGTTTCTATCTCGCTTTATGCTGATGATGTCCTGTTGTCTTCGCCTCATCTGTCTCAGCTTCACGCTGCGCATGATTTCTTTGTTAGTTGGCTTCAGGACCAGCATGTCACCTTGAACATCGGTAAGTGCAAGTGGGCCAGTACTTGTCCAGGCAATGATGCCGTGAGCGCGGCTCATTTTCAAATTGGAGGCGTCAACTTGGGGCGTCTCACTATTTTGGAAATATTGGGTGGGCATTTTGATCTCGGCGCTCTCTGCGTTGGCTCTTCTGCTCACTGGACTGCGTTGTTGGACAAGTTCTTAACCATTGCCAAACGGTTCAAGTGTTTGTCAGTCGGGTATGAACCTCGATCTAGAGATATTGGGGCTTTGATGAATATGCTCACTTACTCTGCTATCGCTTGGGATCCTCTGAGTGCGGTTGATGCTCGCACACAGCGCATCCTTGTCAATGTGCTCTCTGGTGGTCGCACCAATACCCGTAGGTGCTTAGAAGTTAGTCTTGCTCTTCTCAGTCCTATTCATCGGTCCTCTATTCCTCATGCGCTGCTTCATGAACAGGTTGCGTTGTTGTTTCGGCTGGCAAATACCAATTTGGAATATCAACAGCTTTTGCAGTCCCATTTCCATTTATGTTCTGAAATGACTTGTCCTCCTGCTGATTCCTTTTATGTTCGGCTTCAACAGGCCCTTCAGGCTTTTGGGTGGAGGTGGGTTGCTTGGAATCAACTGGCGTCTCAAAACGGACAAATGTTTCATCTAGTCTGCAAGACCATGGAATGTCGCCGCAGAGTTATGTGTCAATCCTTCGCCCAGGCCTCTGATATGGCTGATGTGATGAAAACTTTTGCAAGCACACGTTTGCTTCATAAGAGGGAACTGCATCAACATAGCCTTTCATGCTTGCATGCTTTGCGCGATGCCATGCGCCATGTGTGTTTTCAGACTGCTAGTCGGCGCAGACGTGACATGCGCAATTTGGAACATGTTGATCGGGCTCTGTTGCGTCGTGTTCTGGGTTCCGATGAGGTTGCATGCAGTATTCGTTGTATTATGCAAGGTGCCACTCTCACTGCTGATCGTCTGAGCCGGTCTTCTCGCGGTACTGTGTCTGCTACTTGTCCGTTTTGTCGCCTTGGTGTTGAAACCGAGATTCATCGTTGGTGGCAATGTCCGCGTTGGGATTATGTCAGGTCTTCCTGCTTGGGTGAGCATGCCCCTGTGATTTGCGCCCAGCTTGCTGCAAGCGACTCTGTCGCATCAATTTGTGGCATCCCCACTCTGGGTTTGTCAGCTTTTCTACAGTCAAAGTGGGTAGACATTTGTGCTTGCATGGCGGCTGTTTTGGGAGCTGCCAATGAACATGATCAGCAATTTTTTCGTTGGCTCTCAGTTTTGGCGTGCATCGGCATTGTGTCCGTTTTGTGGATGCTTTGTCCTTGGCTGTGCGCATTTCTTCTCGAATTTGATCCTTGTGATTCTTTTGTATAGCTTGTCTGGCTTGGATCTTTTGTTGAATCCGGGGCAGATTGCATTCATGCGCTTTTCCAGCATGATCTTTTGGCAACAATTTTGTGGGCCTGTGGCCCTTCACCTGGGGTAACAGATTCAAGTTCTTTTCTTGGGTCCGAGATCCCTCATCTGCATTTTGTAGGTGAAAATTGGATCAAGATGAGTCCGATGAGGCCGATGAAGCCGATGGAGCCGCTGGAGCCGATGGAGCCGCTGGACCCGCTGGAGCCGATGAGGCCGATGGAGCCGAAGGAGCCGATGACGCCGATGAGGCCGATGAGGCCGATGGAGCCGATGAGGCCGATGAGGCCGATGAGGCCCATGGAGCCGATGAGGCTGCTGGAGCCGCTGGCGCCGATGAGGCCGATGAGGCCGATGGAGCCGATGAGGCCGATGAGGCCGATGAGGCCGATGGAGCTGATGAGGCCGCTTGAGCCGATGAGGCCGATGAAGCCGATGGAGCCGATGAGGCCGATGAGGCCGATGGAGCCGATGAGGCTGATGAGGCCGATGAGGCCGATGAAGCCGATGGAGCCGCTGGAGCCGATGGAGCCGCTGGAGCCGCTGGAGCCGATGAGGGCGATGAGGCTGATGAGGCCGGGTAACGTCGATGGAGCCGATGAGGCCGATGAGGCCGATGAGGCCGATGAGGCCGATGGAGCCGCTGGAGCTGATGAGGCTGCTGGAGCCGCTGGCGCCGATGCGGCCGATGAGGCCGATGAGGCCGATGGAGCCGATGGAGCCGATGAGGCCGCTGGCTGGAGATAAATCCACGCAGTATTGCCAATATAAAGGGAGTTGCAGGTTACAGCTACATGTATCGAGACACCTTAACCCATTCCACCCTGCTTATACATGCACAAGAAGTGGTGCCGCAAAATCGACGCCAACCGTCAATGGCACGGGTGCAGCCCCTCTCTCCTTCGAGAGGAGAGAACTGCCGTACGGCAATGCCACGGCCAGCACTGGGCCATTTTGATGGTACAGGGTGGGGGGGGGGGGGTCGGCGGCAGGGGCGGCGGCCCCTCTCTCCTTCGGAGAGGAGAGAAGTGCCGTACGGCAACTCCGGGCCCCCAGGGCCCCTGGCCGGATTTAAGCGCTTACGCGCGACAGCCGGCCATTGAGGTGATATGGTTCTAGTTGGGAGCAAGAGCTTAAGGCTATGTTGCCCCATCTTGAGGCTATGTTGGTCCATCTTGGGGCTATGTTGGCCCACCTTGGCGCTATGTTGGCCCATCTTGGGGCCTAGGTTGGCCGATCTTGAGGCCTATGTTGACCCATGTTGAGCCAAAAGATCCGAAAAATGGGACAGGCAAAAAAACACTGTAGAACGCATGATATTTTGATGGTCGGCGGCCTATCTTGGGGCTATGTTGGCCCATCTTGGGGCTATGTTGGCCTATCTTGAGGCAATGTGGGCCCATCTTGGGGCTATGTTGGCCCATCTTGGGGCTATGTTGGCCTATCTTGAGGGCAATGTGGGCCCATCTTGGCGCTATGTTGGCCCAGCTCGGGGCTATCGTGGCCCATCTTGGGAGCTATGTTGGCCCATCTTGGGGCTATGTTGACCCATCTTGAGGCCTATCTTCGCCCATGTTGAGCCACTCGAGCCACAAGATCCGAAAAATGAGAAAAAAGGGGAGCAGCAAAATACACGGTAAAACGCAGGGTATTTTGGCGGCCGGAGAGGAGAGAGACGCCTACGGCAAGGACACGGCCAGGGGGCCCCTGGCCGGATTTAAGCGCTTACGCGCGACAGCCGGCCAGGGGCCCAACTATGTTGGCCCATCTTATGGCTATGTTGGCCTATGTTGGCCTCATGTTGACCCATGTTGAGCCAAAAGATCCGAAAAATGGGAACAGCAAAAAAACATTGTAAAACGCAGGAGATTTTGATGGTCGGCGGCCTATCTTGGGGCCATGTTGGCCCATCTTGGGGCTATGTTGGCCTATCTTGAGGGCAATGTGGGCCCATCTTAGAGCTATGTTGGCCCATCTTGGGGCTATGTTAGCCCATCTTGGGGCTATGTTGGCCCATCTTGAGGCCTATGTTGGCCCATCTTGAGGCCTATGTTGGCCCATGTTGACCCATCTTAAACCACAAGATCCGAAAAATGGGAAAAGAGGGGAAGAGGACAAAACACCGTAAAACGCGGGAGTTTTTAGCGGTCCCCACGGGCGGCAGGGGGCGCGGCCCCTCTCTCCTACGGAGAGGAGAGAAACGCCTTCGGCTATGCCACGGCCAGGGGGCCCCTGGCCGGATAAAAGGGCTGCCGCCCCCTGCCGCCGACCCCAGGGGTGTTGGCCCTTGGGCGGCGAATAACCCCGACCAGATATGAAGATATACTACTGGCACTAATGTCTGAGTATTTCAACGTAGTTGTAGATATGAGCAGAGGCCAAAAAGATTGTATGAAGGAATGTATATGTAGCCCTCCGTCATTTCACACATGTTTGATATACTGCGAGGAGCGACAGGGTTGCTTGAAAAGCGATACCACCCCGAAAAGGAGCCCCACTGTGTGGAGCGATAAGGACCTTCAGGAGGGATTCCATGGATGACCACAGAATCAGTACTATGATGTTTAATTCGCTTCTTGCTTCCTGCTATTGCTTGCTCTTGCATCTTGCCTCTTGCTTCTTGTTCCTTCTCCTGCTTTCAAGCGTCTGACTCCATCTCTTGTCATCTTGCTTCGTGCTTGCTAGCTTCTTGCTCCTTCGCTTCTTGCTTCCTGCCATTGCTTGCTCTTGCATCTTGCCTCCTGTTTCTTGTGCCTAACGTTTCTTTCTGAACCGACTCCAAATTGCAGCCTTCAAGCCTCCAAAACCTTGGCCTCGCCCAGGCCTTCGGCTTGCGGCTGCCTGTGCCTAAGGTTTGTTTTTGAACGTCAAGAAACAAGCTCCAAATTGCAGCCTTCAAGCCTCCAAAACCGTGGCCTCGCCACACCGAAACACCATGCAACTGAAGGACGGACCAGGCCTTTGGCCTGCGGCTGCCTGTGCCTGACGTTGTTTTCTGAACCGACAAGCAACTAGCTCCAAATTGCAGCTTTCAAGCCTCCAAAATCTTGGCCTCGCCACACCGAAACACCATGCAAATGAAGGATGGACCAGGCCTGCAGCCTGCGGCTGCCTGTGCCTGACGTTGTTTTCTGAACCGACAAGCAACTAGCTCCAAACTGCAACCTTCAACCCTCCAAAACCTTGGCCTCGCCACACCGAAAAACCATGCAACTGAAGGACGGACCAGGCCTGGCCTGCGGCTTTCTGAGCCGACAAGAAAGTAGCTCCAAATTGCAAGTCTTCAAGCCTCCCAAAACTTTATGCAACTGAAGGATGGACCAAGCCTTCGGCCTGCCGCTGCCTGTGCCTGACGTTGTTTTCTGAACCGACAAGCAACTAGCTCCGAATTGCAGCCTTCAAGCCTCCAAAACCTTAGCCTCGCCACACCGAAACACCATGCAAATGAAGGATGGACCAGGCCTTCGGCCTGCGGCTGCCTGTGCCTGACGTTGTTTTCTAAACCGACAAGAAAGTGGCCTCGCCACACCGAAACACCATGCAACTGAAGGACGGACGAGGCCTTCGGCGCGGCCAACGTTGCTTTCTGAACCGACAAGAAATTAGCCCCACACCGAAAGACAATGCAACTGAAGGATGGGCCAGGCCTTCGGCCTGCGGCTGCCTGTGCCTGACGTTGTTTTCTGAACCGACAAGCAACTAGCTCCAAATTGCAGCTTTCAAGCCTCCAAAACCTTGGCCTCGCCACACCGAAACACCATGCAAATGAAGGATGGACCAGGCCTGCAGCCTGCGGCTGCCTGTGCCTGACGTTGTTTTCTGAACCGACAAGCAACTAGCTCCAAATTGCAGCCTTCAAGCCTCCAAAACCTTGGCCTCGCCACACCGAAACACCATGCAAATGAAGGATGGACCAGGCCTGCAGCCTGCGGCTGCCTGTGCCTGACGTTGTTTTCTGAACCGACAAGCAACTAGCTCCAAATTGCAGCCTTCAAGCCTCCAAAACCTTGGCCTCGCCACACCGAAACACCATGCAAATGAAGGATGGACCAGGCCTGCAGCCTGCGGCTGCCTGTGCCTGACGTTGTTTTCTGAACCGACAAGCAACTAGCTCCAAACTGCAACCTTCAACCCTCCAAAACCTTGGCCTCGCGACACCGGCCTGCGGCTGCCTGTGCTTAACATTGCTTTCCGAACCGACCAGAAACTAGCTCCAAACTGCGGCCTTCAAAACTCCAAAACGGTCGCCTCGCAACACCGAAACACCATGCCGCTGAGGGACCAGGCCTTGCTCTTGTGCGGGCTTCTTGGTCTTCCTTCTTGTATGCTGGCTTCGTCGGCTCGCCGTGACTTTCTTACTCTTATACGATGTTGTCTTTCTTGTGCTTGCTTCTTGCTCTTGCTCCTTGTGTGGTGGCTTCTTGCTTTTTCTGCTGCCTTTCTTGTTCTCACTGTGTGTGTCATGTTTCCGGTTTTCTTGTGTTTCTGGTTTTCTTGTTTCTTGTTTCTTGTTTCCTGGCCTTGTGCCTTTTGCTTTCCGGCCTTCTCGCTCTAGCTTCTGGTTTTTGCCGCTGACTTTCTACTTCTTCCTCCGTGTGTTTCGTGCTCAGGGCTCCAACAATCGATTGATCGTCCACACTTGCTGCTTGTAATGTCTTCTCTGACGCGCTCCCCCTGCCTTGGCTGGGGTTGGCGGATATATAGTGTATATTTTGTATATAGTACGGTAAAAGTACAGTCAAAATGCAGTAAAAGTACAAGTAGGTACAAGGTACCTGACGTGCCATGGCACTACATTACAGTATCCTGCAACAAGAAGTGATCAAATTCACATAATCAACAGTGGCACAGTGCCAGCTGTTCGGGCGCGCACAGTGGACTTCAAGATTATCGAGCAATTGTATCCATAATTAGATTTGTCCGGGTTGTGCTCAGGTATTCCCCGCGAAACTACACGCGTCCAATTACACGCGGATGAGCCTTTTTGCCGGATTTTCATCGGGTCTGATTGCTGCATTGACTAGTTTACCAGAAGAGCTCTCTGAGTGATACAACTCTTGATCTTAGCCGAGGAACTGAAATTCACGCCTTTCAAACTTCAGTGGATTAGAGTCATAAAAGGATTTCAAGCGGTTGTGGTACAAAGCGGCTCAAACCTGTGACAGACCTTTGTTGCTCGTTGCCTCTGGATGGCTCTGGGCCATGAAGCCGGAACTCATTTTGTCCTTCGGTGGCTTTCCGCTCTGGAAGCAGAGCTTTGTCGTGTGTGACCTTCCGCCGCAGGACTCAGGGCTAGAGCGTTTTTGACCCCAAAAATATGGTGAGCGTAACAATTGGAACTTGCATGAATTTTCCAGATACTTAAAATATATGAAATTACAATAAATTATAGTTAGAAGATGTTAGACAGGTTGCTCGCCAAATTTGGGTGCACTTAGAGATCAATGCCCATTTTTGATGACAAGTCGTCCCAAGTCGTCCCAGCCAAGAGTATGTCGAAGGCATGCCGATGGGAGAAGAGGGCACACTGGGCACACGCGAAAAATGGGGAACTCCAATGCACCCCGGGAAGAAAAGTCAAAGGACCTGAAGGACCTGACTGCTTTAGGGTTTTGGATTAAAACTCAAAACGCAATCGACACAATCCTGCTCGGTCTTGCTCCTTTGAGATATTGACCACCAGATAAGACAAATGGCTTTAACCATCTTTAACCCTGTTTTGTCGGACACCTGTGTATAGTTCCACCAGAATGCTTGGAGGAGGGACAGTAAGTAGAAGGCTTGAAATTGAAGCGCCTCTTGTGCTACACAAATCTTGGCAAAAAGTCTTGTGTTCGTGTCTTGCTGCAATGCAGCCCACCTGCCAAACAGTGGGCAATGTGCCGCATTTTCAGTTTCAGGAGGCTTTGCGTGCAGATCCGTTTGTGTTGCTGTCCACGGGCTGCCATGTCAGCTCAAAATGCGCAGCTGTTTTGATTCTATTGTACGCCCCGGAATTTGGGCATTTGTCATGTGTTGCTCCGCATTTGGCACCACTTTCAACTTCCATGACTTCTCTGGATTTCAGGGCCAAAATGAAAACATTTACAGGAAAGAACCCTTTGACTTTAAGAAGCGAGTATGTTAATTTCTTGACTTTCGGAAAGTCTCCATATTGTCTCCTTAAGTCCATATCTCGATTGGTGGCCTGGACCTCAGCGGACTCTGGTGCCGAAAAAATCGACCGCATTGGTTCGAGCTTGCCGATCTGTCCCAGCCAGAGGTTCAATATCGCATTTGGTAGGTCCAAAGAGTCCAAACTCAGTAGAGTGACTCAGCCAGTTGCCGGTATGTTTGCAAATGTGAACGTTGGCCGTCCGTGAACTTATCGTATTTTCTGAGTTCTAAAACAGGGTTGGAGGAGGCTTGTAACATACATACACCAATTATCATTCTGATCTATGCATTGGAACCTACAGCAGCAGATCAAGTGTTTGTGCATTGTTCGCTGTGCTGTTGAGAACAGCACTGATTTCCTTTCTTGAACCAATTACCCATGTATCGCAATGACGTTTTCGTCTTAAAAATCGATGATTGTGGGTGTTTGCAGGTGTATTTTGCTACTCCCAGAATGAGGCGGTCCAGCTGCGCAAATATCTAGCATCCGTCCTGCATTACAGCAGTTGTTGAAGGGAGTTGGATACATGTCTTCAGGGCACATGTTGAATGTTCCCCTGCGCACCATCGATTTTTTGGGATGATACTGGAAACAAAAAAGGGTCCTGGAAGAAAGGTCTACGTAAGATTCTTGGAAAAAAATAAGGTTCCCCTGGTCCTCTCTGTGATTGGTTGGGCTGTCTCCTGTAAGCGGATCCAGATGTGAAACAATCTCATCAAGCACAACTTTATGAATTTGGTGCCCCAAACAAGGATTGGCTCTGTGTTCAGTTTTTGGGTACGTATTGGGGCTTGACCAGTGATGGGGACATTGGCTCAGTAGTTGTGGTGACGGCCTCTTTGCTGATTCGATGTCAATGGCTTGCAGACATTCTTAATGTTTATGCGACCCACATGCAAGCTGCTTGCAGAAACAGTTGTTCTTGAACGCAAACATGTATTGCAAACATCACGGGAAAATGCTGAAGAGGTAACCGACTCCTAGACCAAACCGTCCACAGGTGCACATCCACACACTCACAGGAACTCGCAGGGATTACACACAGATTCTTCACACGGATTCTTCAATTTGTAGACGCCCCAACGACAGTGCTGCGATGGAGCTCGCGCTGGCTCAGCTGACAGCCCTGCTGCTTATTGGGTTTGGGCACTGTGCCAGTCCGTGATGCTCAGCTTGCAAAGAGATTTAGCAAATTTTAGCAATTTCCACCTTTACTAATCTTTACTGATCTGTATTACTAATCTTTATTAACCTTTACTTATCTATTTTTTAAAACCAATCTTTACTAATCTTTGTAATCTGCACTGATTTTTTACTCATCTTTACTAATCTTTATTCTTCACTAATCTTCACCTTTTTCTTCCCAATCTTTACTAGTCTTTACTAATCTTTACTCATCTTTACTAATCCGTACTAATCTTCACTAATCTTTTTATCAATTGTCTTAGGAAGTTCATGAGGGCAACTTCACTCTTTTGGTGATGGTCGGAGGTTGAAATCTCCCGGTGAGATCTAGAGGTAGCTTGAACAGATGCATAGCTTTGGGAGGGCCATAGCCCTAAGAACATTGGAGTAGCTTGTATATGAAGACGGAACACTCTGTCAAATAGAATTGCAGCGCGAAGCTTGGCTTTGAAGATGAGTTGGGGTTTTGCAAGGACAAAATCGGTACAGTGGAAGAATGTGTGAGACCTGAGGTTGGTCGGGAGATTTTAGCTTTGCTCGCTGCTGTTTGGTGGACAGCCCTCAGGAGCGCAAGTGTTGGTCGATCCGGTCTGCAAAATGATATTGTAATCATTTGCAAAAGAATTTCAACTCCAAGAAGAATTTGGGAAGTTTGGTGTTAAAGCAGGTGGTCCGTGGGAAGATCTTCCTCAAATACTCGAATACCCAAGTCCTGAAAACCTAGAGTATCTAGAGTATCTAGAGTCCTGTCTTGTGTTCAATATGTGACAGATGTGCATTTTTCCCGCTGAGCGCTGTCAGTGCTGGGGCGGAGCCTTTTCCTACGAGAGATGTTGTCGGCAGACTCCCTTGCTCTCAGCACCCGAGGCAGGAAGCCATGAGTGATACAGGACCTGGCATAGACTCGATAGACCCCTGCAAGTGGGACAGCAGTCAGAAGACAGAAGATAAGGATGTCAGGTTGCCGCCAAGCTTTTCATCCACGATTTTCACTTGAACTGTCTGAGGTTGACAGCAATGAAATGTTGTTTAACTGTATTCTCACTGCATGGCGCATCATTCTTGTTGATCGGGATGTCTAGAAAGACTTCAGAGGAGAGCAATGTTCGGAGCAGCAACTAAATGTGTTTCCAATGATTCCCAGCGTTTCCAGCTTGCAAGCCATCTTCTTTGTGATTGCTCCTTCGTCCTTTGTGATTACCTTACCTAATGATGGCTATGATCCGGTCACCTGTTTATCCCTTTGATTTGAGAGTGACTCGAAAGAGCAAGTCCGATGCCGAAAAGGTCAAAAGGTCTGCAAAGAGGGAATGGTCGGGCCCGTTCAAATTTGTTAAGGAGCAGGGCAGACAAGGGTTCGCATGCAGGAAGCTTTGTTGGATTGATTCCATGCTGTATTCTAGGGGGACTTCAGTTGTGATCTACGAAGCCAAGTTTGCTCTATTGCTTTTTAGTTCCATGAAGCTCCTGCGAATCGGTCTGCTCAAAGGCGAACGAGGTTCTCAAAAGTGGAGAGGTTTTTGCCTCCGCAGGTCGAGAGCGTCAAGAAGCTGAAGGGCGAGGTGCAAACGTGTTCAGGAAGGGTATGCTGAGACTATGAGGCTACACTTGCATTATTGGATGCGTATGCACATCATGCAAATATTTGCATGATTAAAACATGTGAACATGCATATTCCTGTAGCGATGAAAGTTTCGTCAATTCCCTGGACCGACTACTTAAATAAATACTGCATGATGCCTCACACCGCTGAGTCATAGCAGCGAGTTGTGGCGATTTTGTGGGGTGTTCAGGGAAATAGTTGCTGCTGTGTTCTGAAGCTTCCCCATCCATCAGCAGGATGGGGGCAGTTTTGTGCCCATTGAAAGAAGTGTCGTTTTCCTAGTGCCGCTGGTAGTGACCTCATAGGAAAAAAATGTTTTTCTTTATCTTGGTGCTGGGGCGTTGGGTGGCGTGGGGCCAATATTTGATGCTACCGTACTGATTCTTTTTTCACATGGCATGTTTTGCTACAACACTTACAGAGGCGCGTTTGAGGCTACGCTACTGACTTTGCACACACAATTTTTTGGCACCAAGGGGAAACAACAACCCCAAGCTATCGCTATTGGGGGGAAAAAGTGCCCCAATGACTTCATATTTTTGACAACGTGTCCAATCTGGCTGGATGACACGTTGTTGTGCAAATGAGGAAGCCACATTTAAAGCAGTACATCTTCCAATGGTCCTGGAAAGTGGCCGAAACTCGAGCTGCAGAACTTTTTGGAAGCACTTGAACAAGTAACTTCTCTAACAGCAAGGTGAAGAAATAGCCGGGAAATGTTAGTTTAGGTTTAGGGGATTAAAATAAGGGTAACAAGTTGTTTCGCTGTACGAAATGACCATTTGGGAACTTTCCGCATCGGATTTCCAATCCAAAACGCATGTGCCATGCAGTACCACAAGGCATATTGGAATTCAAGCGTCCAAAGACCAAAGAACATGTATACAAAATGCAACCGTCTAGGGGCCGTTCTCCGTCGTGTTATGTTTAGGTCTCTTTCTTGTCTTGTCCAGGGATCCATGCTACCTCCATTCAAACCTTGGGATTGGAACTTGATGGTCAGGCCCTGAACTGCGGCTGTTCCAAGCCTGCATCTTGATGCACGAAGCCGGAACGTGAACAGATTTGACTTGAACGTGTATCCATATATCCATACATATCCGTATATATCCGTACATATACATACATATCAATATATACAAATAAATACATATACATATATACATATACATACATATAGGTACATATAAATACATATACAGATAAATGCATTTAAATATATTGAAATACATTTAAACACATTAACATAGAAATGCATAAATAGATATAGAAGGATATAAATGCCCATAAATTACATGTAAGTACGTTTAAATGCATAAACATAAATACAGATACATATACACACATACATACATATATTTTTATACATACATACATACATACATGCATGCATGCATGCATGCATATATTTTTTTGTATATGTACATATTTACATATTTGCATATCTACATATTTGCATATATACATGCATATATAGATATATACATGTATACATATATACATATATTCATGTATAACTATATACACATCTATACATATATATATATACATATACATATATACGTATACTTGCATGTATATACATATATATATACATATATGTATACTTGGATATATATCTATACATTCATATATATATATACATATACAGTATACATAATATCGATACACATAAATCTGTAAGCATTTTTTCTTTTGCATTGATTGCACGATTGATTTTTACATTTTTTGTTTTACTTGAGATATGTTGTGTAGGTCCAAAAAATGATGCCCTTTTTGACCAAGGGAACCACAAACTGTTCCTGGATAGCAACACGATCATCATTTGTACTTGCATTAAATATGTATAATGTATGGCGCTTATGTCGTGAGTTTTTTGTTGCAACTGCAAAACACTTTCGTTCAGGACGAATGTCCTTTAACAGATGGTGTATTAGCAATCTTTCGAACGTGATTTGATCAGAATATGAGAGCATCATTATATATTTCTTTCATGTCGAATGATGGGATCAGCTGTTGGGTTTCATCGTTCTAGACGTGTCAGCGAGTTTTTGTTTAGAGCTGTTTGCTGCAGAGGTGGATTCACAAAGATAAAGTCCGTCATAGCTGGTGCATTGCTACATGTGTCAAGCGTGCGTGATGCATGCTTCCCGCATCGAATGCAAGAAAACGGATGTTTGTTTCATTGTTTGCCATGTGGACGTGATTTTGCAGCATGTTTGCATTTAACGGCAGAGAGACTTAGGATTTGAGCCACCCAGCCTTTGAGGGAGGTCCATTTACGTGGTGCAGCTTGGACCGACGTGCGGAGGAAGGTGGCCTTTGTTTTAGAGCTATGGGGGGGGGACCTTGTTTTGGTAAAAAAATATCGAATATTCCGAATATTGCATTGTGTTCGAAGTGAAGTACTTACAGAGCCTAAGCGAGAGTTTTATTTTGACATCGCACTTCACCTGTTATGGGTGGATGATGTGGATGACGCCCCAGGTAAGTTTTACCAAGCCATCATGCTGAATCAGGACTCCGACTGTTCGATGTGAGCCCGTACAAATATCTTCAAGTCTTGGATCCTACAAATGTTCTGTGAAATCAGTCAACTTTGAGATTCATCTGTCGGTTTTCAAGGTCAACCATAGTCTTCAGTCTTCCTGGGTCTCTTTACGTCGTTGATGTTTTGTCGCCGTTACTGTCATTCTTTGATGAGCCACATGACACGCCCAGAAAGGCAGCAGATTCAAGAATAGCTTTCCAAAGGAACTCAAATGTGAAGTCATTCCACAAATGATTAATGATTGCCTGTGATTCCTTTAAACAAATTTGTCCTCACCAACATGCAGAGTTGGGTACACGAATGGATGAAACACACATGGAAAACACAGGAATATATACACATACAGAGTCTTATGTTTTGGTCACTGCATCTACAAACATTCCTGGAAGCTTCACTTTGCACCAGTCGGGCAGCTGATTTTCTTTCCAGTAACAGCAAGGGTGGCCGAAAAAAAATCACACAGATTTCGAGTCGTTTCGAGTTCCCAATTTCTGAATTTGCTGCTTGGATCGCCAGGATTTGCGGCCTTTTTACATGCCTTTTCTAGAACTGTCAGTTGAAATGCTGGCCGCCTGCCCCTTGGGCAGCTTAGCGATGCTCCTGCTGGACGCCTCCTTGAAGATGTCTGTCAAGGCTGGCCTTGGGGCCTTGGGAGGTCCAACACGGTCCAACTGGAGATCGCGTGAAGATTCGAAGAACACGATCCGCGGTCAAGTTTTCAGATACAACAATTCATACCATATCATAAAAAATCCCGGGTGGGAAACTGTGCTAGCGGTTGAGCACGTTTTCGAAAAAAGCGCTTGCTGTTGTGGCGCCGTGCACATTTTATGATCAACTTTGCCATAAATTTTGTTGGGCAAAATCAAATTATTTTCAAGGGAAAGGCCATCGCTTCGGAACGCGACCAAACGTATCCAAACACATCGCTTCGGAACGCGGTCAAACGCATCGCTTTGTAACCCGCCTGATCATCATCATCATCATCATCATCAACAACTACCCGGAAGGTGGGGGGAATTCAGACTTTTGCTGTCCTGCCGTGTCTTCTTGTCCGTGTCTTCTGCTGTTCTTTGGGTTTCTTGGGGTTGGCTTGCTTCTCTCCTTTGTCCGTTGTCTTGTCTTACCGTGCTGCTTGCCCGGTTTTTTTCCTCGCCCTCAATTGTGCTAGCTGCTAAAACCTCGCTTGCTGTCCTTTTCTGCTCTGTCAGTCTCTGTTTGGCGGAAGTTTCCCTGAGAAGTTTAACTTGTGTGTGAAGTTTTGACTTCTCGCGTTTTTTCCTTTGCGCATGATGTGAACCCTAACCCCCCCCACCCCCCACAAAGCCCAAAAGGATCCAAAAGGTAGAGCCAGAGTGACTGTCAGGATTGGCAACGTACAGTTTGTGTGGCAGGCGTGGCAGTTGGTGACATCGACGTCCATCTTGTGTGGCAGGCGTGGCGCTTGGTGACATCGACCTTCATTTATTCCAACACCCTGAAGCGTCAACAGTCGTGAACCCTAACCCCCCCAAAAGCCTAAAAGGTAGAACCATTGTTACGAACCGTAAACCGCGCCCCCTGTGACTGGAAGAGCGGATGGCAGCGATGTTCTTTCCCAAAGGTTCTTGGATCACACTCCCACCAGAGTATGATGGATCTGATCACAAACCAGGCTTACAAGCACCCACGATAGCACACCGATTTTCCGTATGGCGCACGGATCGTAGATGGATGGTACAAAAGGGCAGACCGCTTGAATGGCAACGGTCGGTTACATGCAAAGACAAGTACTTGAGGCAACTGGATGATCAAACACAAAGCAAACACACGTCAAAATTCACACCGATCAAAATTTTCTCTTGCCTCAAGACTCGTTTCAGTGGCCAGATACCAGAGGCAGTAAAGAGCATACATCTCTGGATTTTGCTTGGACTGTTTCAAAGCTCGGACTCTTTTGGCGGACTGATAGGACGGATCATAAACGATTCTCCACATGCTTTCCTGAAGTGCTCGAATAAGACCTTCATGTTGCCAGGCTTTGTCAGAGCATCTGACATCTGTTGGTCACTGTTGACCCATCGTAGGTCCACCAGGGCTTGTTGCAATCTCTGCTTGATGGCCAGTAGTTCTATGGCAGTCCTCTTTTCTTCTGCAAACCTGCAGTCTCAATTTTACAAACAGCATCAAACACATTCTTCGCATCAACAATCATGCATGTTTTCCAACGACTAAAAAACAGATCCAAGTTAGCGAGGACTAAAGGTTTGGGACTCTCCAGTTCCAAGAGCGACAACTTGATAAACTCATGAAGATCCAAGGCATTGGCACACATTTGTGTCTCCGCACTAGTGGATGATCGAGCCACTCTTTTCAAACGACGGCTACTCCATGAAATCACATGAAAAGGGGTTTTACAACCACTCAGAGCTCCTTCTTCCATTAACAAGGTGATTTGACCCCCCTGTGAGCTACTATCGTGCCGCGTGGCCCAACTGGCATCAGTGAAAGTGACAAGAGTGCATTTGTTTTTCATGGGCGGAAAATAAAGACCCTGATCAAAATATTTACGATTCAAACGAATGAGTTTGTTGACCAACAACAGATCTGAAACCATTCCGCTCTCCACGCACCCTTGCAGAAGAGACACTGTTGCCAACATCCAAGGTGCCGTTTGAGTAGCCCGCCAGTTTTAAGGGTCCGAGCCGCTGTCTGATCTCAGTCCTTTCCTGAGTAGAGATTGGATCTTGAGTTTGTGCACGTCGTTCCTGAGAAAGGACAATGTCTGAGATCTCCTGGGAAAAACGTTCTTGTTTTATCTGAATCCCAAAATTCTGGTCCTGACGAATTTCACAACCACAATAAGTCAGGGTAGTTTCTGAGCATTGTCCCATGAAAGCAGCTTCATATTCAGCACCCGAACCCGTGGTAATGACATCATCCGCATGAATACCAAGATAACCAACCACCTCACCTTCATTAACAATTTTGAAAAGACACTGGTCTAATTGATGTTGAATCCAACCATCACTCCGCAGAAAGAACAAAGTGACGCATTCCACGCTTTAGGTGCATTAAGGAGGCCATAAATCGCCTTGGCAATTCGCAAAATCTGAGTTGGGGTCATTTGAAGATGAGCTCGGACTTCCGGTGGTGGCAAGCCGTAAATTTCCTCATCAAGTTCAGACCGCTCACCTTGCTAAAAGGCAGTCTTTATATCTCCGGCACACAACTGAGTTCGGTTTCTACTAGCTGCAGAGACTAAGAGATTGCGGCCCATGGTGGACAGAGTTGGGGCCTCACGAGGCAAATCTACCAGCTGCGGATCCTGGAATCCCTTGATGATAAGTCGAGACTTCGCTCGCTTACCAGAAATTTCACCAGCCGAATTAGTGTCTACTGTCCATGTATGAACCCAGCGCATTTGCATCACTCTCTCTGGAGGAATTCCATGAGACTCACAGATCCGAACAGCTTCACTGGAAACATACGAATCAATCTCCTTCTTGATCGCACGATCAAACTCCGCTTGATCCTCCTTTGAGAGTTTTCGATACACTACCTCGGCATTTTTCTTGACCTTTTGATTTACAACCCAGACCCCGCGTTGAGAGTGGATGTCACGAGGGGCAATTTGAAACTCCATTTCAACAACAGCAGCAGAACCAACCAAAGCAGCAAAATCACAACGCTGATTACCAACACCAACTTCGGAAGCAACAGTCAAGAAAGCTTGATTGAAGTTCAAAGCCTTGGCTATTCTACAACGCTGAGTTCCTACCTGCCTCTCAATTGTGCTCTGGAGCGCTGCTGCGGCGGCCTTCGACTTCATGACGGACAGGATCTCCTGGAGGACACCCTCCACCTGGTTCATGCGATGGTGCAGTCCTTCGACTTGGTCCAGACGAGAAGAGACTTGCATCAGCTCCCCTTCCAAAATCTCCAGTTTCGTGGTCTCCACCGGATCCCATTCCCCGCTCATCTCGCTCGTCAGGTCCATGGGAATCTTGGTCTCCAGGGCCTTGTCCGGGAGATGGGTGTGACGCGCGGTCTTCGCCTTGTCCCTCACGGAGCTCACTGGCATCTTTGGATGGTCGCCGCTTTCGTTGGCCTCCTACTCCTGACCTTCCACCTCCAACCTGCGGCGCAGTAGCGTAGCATCACTTGGGTGTGCAAGCAACCTGAACGTTATTGCCCCACCCCACCCCACAAAACCCAAAGCTATGGCGTAGCTGTATCATAGCATCACTTGAGTGTGCAAGTAACTTGTACGTTATTGCCCCACCCCACCCAAACCCCGAGCCATGATGTAGCTGTAGCGTAACATCACTTGAGTGTGCAAGTAACTTGTACGTTATTGCACCACCCCACCCAAATGAGGTAGCTGTATCGTAGCGTCACTTGAGCGTGCAAGTAACTTGAACGTTGTTGCCCCACCCAAGCATTTTGCATCTCTTAAGACTCTAGTTGTGGGATTTCTTGAGAGGGCAAACATGTGCAAAACGCCCTTCTAACTTCAGGGGCTGTGAGCTCAGGGTCAGTTCGGCCTGGTTGCAAAACCATCTGGTGAAGCAGTGCAAAACTGTCAACATAAATGCCTTAATCAGCCTTATCTAATTTTCCAGAATGTTGTGGGCTGTTCCACAGTGCTCTCAGTTTATTGCAAACTTTGTGTCCAACTTTGTCCCACTTTTGTCTCTATTCTCTCCCACTTCGTCTACCGCTTTGTATCTCACTTTGTCTCCAACATTGTCTCCCAGCTTGTCTCCCGCTTTTTGTGCCTTCCACGATTCCACTATGTCACCCTCTTTCTCTCTCTTCTCTCTGTCTTGTTCTGTCTCTCACTTTGTCTCTCGCTTTGTCTCCCACGTTGTCTCCCAGCTTGTTTCGAAGTTTGTCTCTCGCTTTTTCTCCCACTTTGTCTCCCAGCATGTCTCATCTCCTTGTTTGTGTCTAACACTTTGTTTTCCACTTTGTTTCCCGCTTTGTCTCCTACTATGTTTCACCTTATGTCTCCCACTGTATCTCCCAGGATCTTTGTCTCCTATGTGTCTCCGACTTAGTACCCCACTTCGTCTTGCACTTTGTCTCCCAGCTTGTGTCCCACTTTATCCCCTACCTCCTTTTCCACCATGCCGCCCATTTTGTTTCTCACTTTGTGTCTCCCACTTTGTCCCCCGTTTTGCCTCCTGGTTGCCCATTTGTCGCACTTTGTCTCAAACTTTGTCTCGAGCTGTGTCTCCCACTTTATATCTTACTTTGTCTTAAACTCTTTTCCCCACTTTGCCTCCCACTGTGTCGCCCACTTTGTCTGTCAATGCAGAGAAATGTAGCCCAAACATGGACGCTAGTCGGGAACGCTCTCCCCTTGAATTTGGAACCGTCAGTGCTGCTGTTGGGTTGCAGAGCTGGGATTTGCCATCAGGTTTTTGAGGCGGTCGCTGCTTTTTTCACGGGTTTGCACACGCACACACACACTCTGCCAGGAACCACCACAGCTGGCCCAGATGCCAAGTTTCCTTCGGTGCCCAAGGGATGGAAAGGGACTAATAGCCCTTGGCTGTTTTGGACCGCCAACTGTGTTCAGTTTCGAAACAGAGGGCATTTGAAGGCAGTATATATCGCATTCAACTCTCAAAGGGGCTCTATCAAGTTTCATTTGCAGCATTTGCAAGACATTTTTTCCAAAAACTTATCCCCTCATTGTTACTATGTTGCCCCACATTGCCTTAGCATGTCTTGTGCATTTCGCATCAACTCATTTCGGTTAAGATCCCTCGACAGGGCGCAGGAGATTCTGCAACTCATCTTGGATTCTGGCGTTCCTTTGAGCCTTTTCCAAAGAAGTCGGTTTTGCCCAAGATGCGTTGGAAGTTGAAAACCAGACGATGAATTGCGAGTGAAGGGAAGAAGCAACATTTGAAAACGCACATATTTCATGTACAATACACCTCATTCTTTCCAGGGCTGAGGATTTTGCAGCTGACATCTTTTTATATTGGCGATGTCATTAGATACGTGTCCATGCTGTGAATTTGGGGTTTGTTGACCTCTCCCAGGATGGAGGTCACAACCTCCGGCTGGATGGTTTTCAATCAGGTGTCCGGGGAGGGTACCGTACTATTGGATTTTGTGCGGCTATACCTTTCATAGGAAACTAAGAAGTATGCCATACGGATCACATGATTTTTTGCTGCGATTTCGGGATGCAGATTTTACCTCTCACAACGCTGTGATTGCCCCAGAGCCCCCGAAACAGCTGGGCACAGTGCTTGGTCATTGATTTGTTTGCTGCAAATCATGAACATCCACAACAACTTTGTCACTGGAATGTAGCGGCGTCAAGCAATTTCAGCAACATGTAGGAATCCATCAACTGCATCTTGATTTGACCGGCAATGGCTAATTATGGAATCATGCTACGATTGCTCCTTTTGGACATCAGAAGCACCACCGGCACACTTTCACGGATGCTGACCCCTACAAGTAATCAATGCTTCCCATCAAGTGAACTTTGGTGAAGGGAAAGCCCTTGTTTTGACTGAGAAGAGATTTGCACACGCAGAATACCTTCACACTATTTCACACTTCCAAATTCTGCAAGGGCAATGCAGAGCAATGCAGGTAAGTGTGCTCCGTTCAGCTGCGCAGCGCCGTGGGCACGATTTGGACCTGACTGGAAGCTGTATGCAGATGCCAGCACCAGAAAGCCTCTCTGCGAGGACCCACTGTCAAGTCTGTCGGCATTTGGATTTTGCAGTCGGCAGTAAAGAGCCAGTCTGCAGGTAGATTTTGTGCTGGTTTCTACCACCACAGCCAAAGGATTTTGCAGACCATGATGGAGGGTATTAACTTCCTCCCGGTAGGCCCGGGTTCATCTAGGTTTCTTGTAGTTGTGATGTTGTGAACATGTTTGACCATAATGCTGAGAGTTTGAAATAGAAGACTTTCCTGCCATGTGTAGTCGTTAAATCGTTAGGTGGGTTTGTCAAGCTGAAGAGACAGATGTCCATGTTTAGTTCCAGTGCAGAGACGATTAAGCATGATAGTCACAGCACATGCAGCACAGTCTTGGAGGTGCAGAGTCAGTAGACACGGGCCTTGCTCTGGCAGATCCCGGACCAAAAATGTAGTGTGCTTTGGTGCATTGGTGTTTTGCGTTGCAGGTACCCCTTCGATCTTACAGCTCTTCCTAAAAGATTCTGATGCAGCTGGCGCCGCTATGTCCATGCCAACATGCCCATTGGTGGGCCCTGCAATGTATTTGTCACTTCGCGCTTAAAAAAAAAGGGTTTATGGTGAGAGATGGTTCTTATGCAGCATCATGATGACATACTGACATACTGCCATTATTGCTGCGTGAGGTTATTGGCGTATTCCAACCTTCAGCAAACTGCTCCCGATCAAGCGCAACTTCATGTTCCAGGATACGCAGCAGTGTTCCACATCCGGCTGCACATCCAGCTGCACATGGATCACACTAATGCCTCAATATTGTCTTTGTGGAACAAAATCATGTAGTATCCAGTATCCCACATATGCTTCCTAAACTGCACGAGTTCGAAGCACAAAGCGTTGCATTGTTACGACTTGAAACTGAACCTATGTGCCCATGCTTTTGTTGCTAGCGGTGACCTGGAATGGAGGTTGTAGGCTTGTCCGAATGAACCCTGTTTAGTTTTCCTTTATCTGGATTTGTCACGTGGTGAGGGGCATTGTGTTTTGTCCTGATCTACAGAAGTATCATTTGTAGGTCCTTCCTGGGTGGGTTTTCAGGATGTGAAATGTCAATTTCAAGACTTGCGTGAAGAGTAAAGATCATATCAAACCTGACATCAAGTATCGCTTTGGAAACTGAACTAAATATCTGAATAGCGACTTCAAATCAGTTTGACCTCTTCAGACCCCCATGCTCAGGAGCGCCAGCAAGTCCCAAGGACTTTAGGGAGCGGCTTGTGGTGGAGTAGGAAGCATATAGAGGTGAACGAAGCAAATTTGTTGCGCCAAGCCCCTTTTGTTGCTGGACTCATTCCTGTGTTGGTGGGCACAGAAACATCTGGGATGGCTGCCGATGCATCATGGCTTCGCTTGTTTAATCAAAGGTGATGAATGGAAAGTGCAGCCCCAGGCTTGCAAGATTTCTTTAGCCTCAGACCAGGGTAGTTCAAAACAATTATTTGCTCCTTTTTTGCCTGATTTTTTTTTTCATTTGCGCTAGTCATGTCTTGTCATTGTTGATTATGTTGTTCTTGTTGTGCTGGATGTTTGTCCATTTTTGGTTGCTTTTCATTTGCTGCTGTGCTACTTTGTCATGTTCGTAGTGCTTTGGTCCTGTGTTTTCCCTTTGTCAGTCATGTTTTTGGCATTTTTCGCTGCAGGATTGCTTCCTTAGATGTTGTTCTGTGGTCGTACCTGGTAGTTGTTTTTCTTGCTTTGTGCTTAGTATTTGTTTTTGTCCTTTTGGGCGTGTTTATGGTTCAGCCAGTCGTTTGATCATGTTTGCCTAGCATATTCCTTTGGTGTTTGTCAGCGTGATTTTCAAATATATAGAAAAAATCAAGTATGACCAACAGTAGGATTATGTATATATATATAATTGTATATATATATAATTGTATATATATATACATATATGTATGTATGTATGTATGTATGTATGTGGGATATATATACACATACACGTATCAGAACAGAATTCTACCGTGATTAATTGCCACCAGCAACCTAACCACGGCAATGACACCATTGAGACACAAGCCAGCAAAAACACGAGAAAACCCAAGAACTGAATGAATAGAGTAATACCTGCAGCAGTGCACGGGGAAGATATGGTAATGCCAGAAAAAAGAGCACAAAGATGGAGAAAAATGGACCCAGCTGACGAACATCAATGCAAGAAAAAGGAGACAAGGGATATGTGAAGAACAAGGATGAAAGACAAAACAATGACCAAGGCAAATGACCAAACAATTTCCAAAATACCAAATCGTTATTTTGTTACTTTCCAGTCTGGGGCTACAAGAACCTTGCGTCTAGGCAAGAACAATTCCAGGGTACAACCCGCACATGGTAGCAGGATGAGGCGGAATTCATGATCAGGCTTGGAGACCAAAAATTACGCGGCTTGGCAGCTTGGTAGATTGAACATGTTGTAAGCTGTGTTTTAAAGTGCGAAGCTTGATCATGAATCATGATATATAAATATATATGTTTGTATGTATGTATGTGTATCATGTATGTCTGTATGTATGTCTGTATGGATGTATGTATGCATGGATGGATGTATGGGATGTATGGGGTGTATGGGATGTATGGGATGTATGGTATGTGGGGTATGTATGGTATGTATGGTACGTATGGTATGTATGGTATGTATGGTATGTATGGTATGTATGTAATGTATGTAATGTATGTAATGTATGTAATGTATGTAATGTATGTATTGTATGTATTGTATGTATTGTATGTATTGTATGTATGGTATGTACGGTATGTACGGTATGTACGGCATGTATGGTATGTATGGTGTTTATGGTATGTATGGTATGTATGGTTTGTATGGTATGTATGTTTTGTATGGTATGTATGTTATGTATGGTATGTATGGTATGTATGCTATGTATGCTATGTATGGTATGTATGCTATATATATGGTATGTATGCTATGTATGGAATGTATGGTAGGTATGGTATTTATCATATGTATGGTATGTTATGTTATGCAATGCTATGGTATGTTATGTTATGGTATGTCATGTATGTCATGTATGTATGTATTGTATTGTAATGTAATGTAATGTTATGTAATGTAATGTATGTATGGCATGGTATTGTATGGTATGGTATGGTATTGTATTGTATTGTATTGTGTGTATGTATGTATGTTGGTATGGTATGGTATGGTATGGTATGGTATGGTATGGTATGGTATGGTATGGTACGTATGTAAGTGTGTATGTATGTATGTATTTATGTATTTCTGTTTGTCTGTCTGTCTGTCTGGCTGGCTGTCTGGCTGTCTGTCTGTCTGTCTGTGTGTATGTATGCATGCATGCATGTATGTAATGTAACATATGTATGTATGTATGTAGACATTATATATATATCAGTATGTATGCATGTATGTATTTATGTATGTATGTATGTATGTATACATTGTATATATATCAGTATGTATGCATGGATGTATGTATGTATGCATGTATGTATGCATGCATGCATGCATGCATGCATGCATGTATGTATGTATGTATGTATGTATGTATACATTATATATATATCAGTATGTATGTATGGATGTATGTATGTATGCATGCATGCATGTATGTATGTATGTATGTATGTATACATTGTATATATATATATCAGTTGGTATGGATTTGGACATGTCGTCTCGAAGTATGATATGTGATAGTTTTGGGCTGTCTGCTGCGATTTACTGTGTATCAACATTCGGGACTGTATGACTCCTCTAAGGATGTTGTGCAATGGCATATTGTAGAGCTTCGCACACCGGCGATGCCATAAGGGTTATGTATAGTAGTGTGGGCGTTGGTGTTGTTCATGTGCTCTGTGCGTTCACGCAGGTGCAGAGCACAGTGTGATGTTCTTTTTATACCGCAGCTTGCAACCATCTTACCACACATCTTTTTGTTGCATTTGTGTGCTTGTTCTTCTTCTTCTTCTTGTTGCTGTTGCTGTTGCTGTTGCTGTTGCTGTTGCTGTTCTTCTTCTTCTTCTTCTTCTCCTTCTTCTTGCAACACATCGTATTTTCGCATTTTTGTGGCCCCCTAAAAATTATCACTTAGGTTTTGTTTTCGCGTTTTTTTAACATTCTCGGGGCAGAAAAACACCGCAAACACCGATGTTTTTAGTGTCTCGGAAGCCAAAAACCACGGTATTTACACTGTTTTTTTTTTTTGGCCTCGGGCAGCGAAAATCACAGTATTTACAGTGTTTCTGGGCCCGCGCCTAGCAAAACACTGCAATTATGCAGTTTTCAGCATGTTGCAAGAAGATTTTTCCCGAGAGCGTCTGAGCGCAGGGTTCTTCCAATAGTGGAGGTCTGTATCTCATCTTCTCATCTTCACACCTTCTCATCTTCACATCTTCTCTCACACCTTCTCATCTTCACATCTTCTCTCACACCTTCTCATCTTCACACCTTCTCATCTTCACATCTTCTCTCACACCTTCTCATCTTCAGTCTTCTCTCACACCTTCTCATCTTCACACCTTCTCATCTTCACATCTTCTCTCACACCTTCTCATCTTCACACCTTCTCATCTTCGCATCTTCTCTCACACCTTCTCATCTTCACATCTTCTCTCACACCTTCTCATCTTCACATCTTCTCTCACACCTTCTCATCTTCACACCTTCTCTCACACCTTCTTATCTTCACATCTTCTCTCACACCTTCTCATCTTCACATCTTCTCTCCCACCTTCTCATCTTCACATCTTCTCTCACACCTTCTCATCTTCACATCTTCTCTCACACCTTCTCATCTTCACATCTTCTCTCACACCTTCTCATCTTCACACCTTCTCATCTTCACACCTTCTCTCACACCTTCTCATCTTCACATCTTCTCTCTCTCTCACTCTCTCTCCTCTTTCCTCTCTCCTTTCTCTCTCTCCTTTCTCTCTCTCCTTTCTCTCTCTCCTTTCTCTCTCCCTTTTCTCTCTCTCGCCTTCTTTATCTTTCTCTCTTTAGGCCGAGGGTGGTGCCGGCGGGGAGTCACGAAACGTCAACCCTTTCGCACGAAATGAGGGTCGATCGGCAAAAACTGAGGTAAAATTGCGATTTGACTTGTCCTGGAGCAACCCTTTCGCACGAAATGAGGGTCGATCGGCAAAAACTGAGGTAAAATTGCGATTTGACTTGTCCCGGAGCAACCCTTTCGCACGAAATGAGGGTCGATCGGCAAAAACTGAGGTAAAATTGCGATTTGACGATTTGACTTGCCCCGGAGCAACCCTTTCGCACGAAATGAGGGTCGATCGGCAAAAACTGAGGTAAAATTGCGATTTGACTTGTCCCGGAGCAACCCTTTCGCACGAAATGAGGGTCGATCGGCAAAAACTGAGGTAAAATTGCGATTTGACTTGTCCTGGAGCAACCCTTTCGCACGAAATGATGGTCGATCGGCAAAAACTGAGGTAAAATTGCGATTTGACTTGCCCCGGAGCAACCCTTTCGCACGAAATGAGGGTCGATCGGCAAAAACTGAGGTAAAATTACGATTTTACCTGTGCCGGAGCAACCGTTTCGCACGAAATGATGGTCGATCGGCAAAAACTGAGGTAAAATTGCGATTTTACCTGTGCCGGAGCAACCCTTTCGCACGAAATGAGGGTCGATCGGCAAAAACTGAGGTAAAATTGCGATTTTTCGTGTGCTGGAGCAACCCTTTCGCACGAATTGAGGGTCGATCGGCAAAAACTGAGGTAAAATTGCGATTTTTCGTGTACTGGAGTAATCCTTTCGCAGGAAAAGGGGTTTGTGTGTACGAGCGTTTCTGTGTAAAGGTGTTTGTGTGTAAAAGTGTTTGTGTGTACAAGTGCATCTGTGTAAAAGTGTTGTGTGTAAAACCTTCTGTGTGTAAAAGTCTTTGTGTGTAAACGGGTTTGTGTGTACGAGTGTTTCAGTGTAAAGATGTTGGTGTGTATAAGTGATTGTATGTAAAATTCCATCTGTTTAAACGTGATTGTGTGTAAAAGCTAAATTGCGATTTTTCGTGTGCCGGAGCAACCCTTTCGCACGAAATGATGGTCGATCGGCAAAAACTGAGGTAAAATTGCGATTTTTCGTGTGCTGGAGTAACTTTTTCGCACGCAAAGAGGTTTATGTGTACGAGCGTTTCTGTGTAGAGATGTTTGTGTGTAAAAGTGTTTGTGTGTACAAGTGCATCTGTGTAAAAGTGTTGTGTGTAAAACCTTCTGTGTGTAAAAGTCTTTGTGTGTAAACGGGTTTGTGTGTACGAGTGTTTCTGTGTAAAGATGTTGGTGTGTATAAGTGATTGTATGTAAAATTCCATCTGTTTAAACGTGATTGTGTGTAAAAGCTTCTGTGTGTAAAACGTGTTTGTGTGTAAACGTGTTTGTGTGTTGGAGTGTTTCGGTGTAAAGATGTTTGTGTGTAAAAGTGTTTGTGTGTACAAGTGCATCTGTGTAAAAGCAATTGTGTGTCAAAGCTTTTGTGTGTAAAAGTGTCTCTTTGTAAAAGGGTTTGTGTGTAAGAGTGTTTCTGTGTAAAGATGTTTGTGTGTAAAAGTGTTTGCGTGTAGAAGTGCATCTGTGTAGAAGTGTCTGTGTGTAAAAGCTTTTGTGTGTAAAAGTGTCTGTGTGTAAAAGGGTTTGTGTCTTAAAGCGTCTCTGTGTAAAATGGTGTGTGTGCACCAGGGTTTCTGTGTAACAGGTGTTTCTGTGTGACAGGGGCAATGTGTGTGTGTGTGTAAAAGCAGCCTTGCTTACATGTTTTGTTTTCTTGCCCCGTTGCTTCTTTGGCGTGTTTGTTTTCCGGTCATCCCTGTCATGTTCAGGCCTTGCTGGCAAGTTTGACGCAGTCCTGACTTGTTTGCTTGGCATGTCCAGTAGGCATGTTTACTTTTACCCTGAAAGAAATATGAATGGATTAATGAAGTTACATTGGGATTCACTAATTTTGGATTGTGGAGTTTTTGGGTGGCACTTTAGCATCACATTTCCTTGCTGAGGTTGGCACGAACGTTTGTTCGTTTGCTACCGGAACTGTTCGAGCAAACATGACCGCAAGCATGTCCAGATCTTCTTTCGCAGACATGTTCGTGTGCATGTTTGCTTGACTTGTTTATGGTTTCGCATGCTTATTTTCCGGTCACCCCTGTCATGTTTCAGGCCTGGCTTACATGTTTTGATTTCTTGCCCCATTGATTGTTTGGCATGTTTTGAGACGTTCAGTTTCACCATAGTGCATCCTGTCTCACCATAGTGCATCGGCGTGAGTCAAGCAGAACGGTCTGAGACTCCATAGAAGAGCAATAAAGCTGCCGATTCCTTTTGCGCATATAGTTGTGCCGGGACATCGCTGAATGTGATCTGCCACAGTCATTAGTCATAGTCCTTGAATGCTTTGCGGGTCCGCATTGTTGGTCTGTGCAGCTAGGTTTGCATGGAGTCAGGGCCCCGGGATGGGATGGATTACATGGATAGGCAGGCTGCTACCACAAAGAGACAAATCGATGTATTTTATATTGAGATATAGAGATATGATATAAAGATGGATGTATGACTGTTAATATCTAGAGATGGATGTATGAGTGTTAAGATAAGAGTTTCCATTCCAGTCACAGTCAGGAGTCAGGACCCTAAACCCAAAAAGAACCAACTTATATCATATTGTAATACTGTGTGTGTCCCAGCCCAGAAACGGTCGCCGCCTGCCAGGTCCGCCCGTTTTATATTTCTTTTTGGGGAGATGGCAAACCACCTTGGTTGGGGGGCCCCAAAGCACATAGCCCTCATGACATGTTCATGGATGCTGGTTTCGAGTCACATGGAAATAGAACTTCGCCGCACCACCCCGTCGGATTGCTGAGGTGGCCACGACAATGATGACTTCGCTGTGAGTACATGGGCCGGCCTGTGTGTAAAAGCGTCTGTGTGTACAAGTGATTGTGTGTAAAAGCGCTTGTGTGTAAAACCGTCTGTGCGTAAAAGCGTCTGTGTGTAAAAGTGTTTCTGCGTAAAAGTGTTTGTATGTAAAACCGTCTGTGTGTAAAAGCGTTTGTGTGTAGAAGCTTCTGTGTGTAAAAGCGTCTGCGTGTAAAAGCGTCTGTGTGTAAAAGTGTTTGTGTGTAAAAGTGATTGTGTGTACAAGTGCCTGTGTGTAAAAGCGTCTATGTGTAAAAGCTTCTGTGTGTACAAGCGTTTGTGTGTAAAAGCAGCTCCTGTGTGTAAAAGGGTCTGTGTGTAAAAGTGTCTGTGTGTAAAGGCTTCTGTGTGTAAAGGTGTCTGTGTAGAAGCGTCTGTGTGTAAAAGCTTCTGTATGTAAAAGCTTCTGTGTGTAAAAGCTTCTGTATGTAAAAGCTTCTGTGTGTAAAAGCTTCTGTGGGTAAAAACTTTGTGTGTAAAAGCGTCTGTGTAAAAGCGTCTGTGTGTAAAAGTGTTTGCGATGCAAACTATTGTCTTGCACTTCTCGCTATTTTGTCTTGATACTCCTCTTCTCGACTGCCTATAACACAGCTTTCATATATCGTTTCTAAAATTGCGTCGCCATACTAACGAGAGAAGACCCTGCTCCTCTACGCTCTCGGGCCATCCGTCGTCTAGTTTTCCATGCCAAGTGCACAAAAACACTGTAAATTACAGTAAAACAGCAGCCGGGAGCCCGAAAAACGAGAAAACACCACCAGTGGGGGGTCGGCGGCAGGCGCGCGCCCCCGGGTAGCTAAAGCTTATGGCTCCAAGGCGCACGCAAACGGTGGAGGCATCTTCGGATTTTTGAGCTGATGCTTGTCGTCGGCTCCGCCGGATTACTTGACCCTCGATTTCATCGCAGGGTAGGCCTCCAAGCTATTGAAGGAGGACCTGCTTCAGAAATATATTCCTTATGCTTTTTTGAACATATTCATGTGTAGAATTGGAACTTTGTTGGAAATCGGCGTTTTTTTTTCCCAAATATGTAGCAAGCAAGGGTTCCCGTTTCACTCTGGGGGTCTGGGGGTTGAGGGTGTGTTCGCTCGACGTTACGTTTACGTTCGCAACCGTCCGCAACCGTCCGCAGGTCCGTATGGCCGTGCCTATGGCGAGTTCTGCAAAAGCGGTCACTTTTGGTGGTTTCAAATGTCGCGTAGCTTCGTTTCGCGTGGCAGGCGTGGCGCTTGGTGACATACAGACGTGTTTTGCAACGTGACAAAAGTCGTTTTGTGTGGCAGCTGCCATACTTTTGCGGCGTTTTCATAAGATGAGTTGCATTTTTTTGTGGCAGGTGGCAGGCGCAGTACTTTGGAGACCTCCATCGTGGCAGGCGCAGCACTTACGACGTGTCGTGTTGCGTGTTTTTTGCGAATCACATTGCCAGGGCTGCGTGAAGTGGTGACAATGTGCAAATTCCGTGGCAGGCGTGGCGTTTTTTGAGATGTAATGAAAATTGACGGAAGCCTCGCACGAAACATCGATTTTGAGGTAGTGAGTTTTCAGGTTCATGGGAAAACTCGCAGGAAAACATCGTAAAGAACTGCCGCCAATTTCAAGTTTCCACTTCGTGTAACAGCACCTCTGTGTAAAGACTTCTCTGTGTAAAAGTTTCTGACTGTAAACGCGCCTGTGTGTTAAAGCTCTCTGTGTAAAGGCTTCTTTGTGTAACAGCGTCTGTGTGTAACAGCTTCTGTGTGTAACAGCTTCTGTGTAAACGCCCTTGTGTGTGAAAGCTCCTCTGTGTAAAGGCTTCTCTGTTGAAAAGATTCTGTGTGAAAAGCATCTGCGCGTAAAAGCTTCTCTGTGTAAAGACTTCTCTGTGTAAAAACTTCTGTGTAGGGAAGCTTCCGTGTGTAAAAGCTCTGTGTAAAGACTTCTTTGTGTAGAATTTTCTGTCTGTAAACGCCTGTGTGTTAAAGCTCGCTGTGTAAAGACTTCTTTGTGTAACAGCGTCTGTGTGTAACAGCTTCTGTGTGTAAACGCCCTTGTGTGTAAAAGCTCCTCTGTGTAAAGGCTTCTCTGTGTAAACGCTTCTGTGTGCAAACGCGTCTGTGTGTAAAAGCTCTCTGTGTAACCACATCTCTGTGTAGAAGCTTCTGTGTGTAAAAGCGCCTCCGTGTAAATGCGTTTGTGTGCAAAATCTCCTTAGCGTAAAGACTTCTCTGTGTAAAAGCTTCTATGTGTAAAAGCTCCTCTGTGTAAAGACGTCTCTCCATGTAAAAGCTTCCGCGTGTAAAAGCCACTCTGTATAAAGACTTCTGTGTAAAAGCCTCTGTGTGTAAAAGCTTCTGTGTCTAAGACCTATGGAGAGGAGAGAAGGCTTCTGAACCCCTAGAGAAAAGAGCATCTCACAGGCCCGCTGCTGCCCGCTGTTGTCGGGACCCTTTGTCAGCTGCTGCTCCCGTGCCCCCTCCCTGCCACCGGTTCCGAAACAGCAGAAGGCCACCTAATTCCGTGACGAAAAGACGCCCAAAATTGCATGGAAAGAGTGCCTAATGCGCGCGTGGAATCCCTAGAGAGAGGAACATCTCACAGACCCGCTGCCGCTGCTTTTCTTGCGGCAAACCCCCGTGCGCCGGTTCCGAAACAGCAGAACGCCACCTAATTCCATGAGACGTGAAAATTGCACGGAAAAAGTGCCTAACGCGAGTACTGAATTCCTAGCGAAAAGGGCATCTCACAGACGCGCTGCTGCTCAGCAGATCACCACCTTCTTTTGCGGCGAAAAGACGTCAAAATTAAACCGAAAAAGTGCCTAACGGTAACGCGACTTTGAATCCCCATAGCCCAAGGAATTGCACGGAAAAAGCGCTTAACCCGATTTCTGAGTTCGCTGCTGCTATTGCTGTTGCTGGTAGGTCTTTGGGGCCAAGGGCTTGCTGCTGCTGCTACTGCTACAGGTGCAGAAGATAGCAGTGGTGCAGCCAGCTCTTCTTCCCTTGCGCGCTCCCCTTTGCGCAGCCGGGGCTGGCGGATTTTAGTAGCGGATCTTCTTGCTTTCTAAGCAGCGATCGAGGTGCCGCGCTGTCCAACCAAAGCTCTGGCGCGCTAGGCTTGATGTTAGTGACGCCTTGGCCGCACCTTGGCTCAGAGCTTTGGAGGTCAAAAATCAGATGGGATTTGGAAGTTCCGCCCTTGGGGCAACGGTAGGGCGGCCTTGTCGTTTTAGTAAATCCATTACCACACGACTGGCTCCGAGACAACGATCAGCACACGACTGGAACTTCGCGCCCCTTCCACTTGAACCCTTCACAGTGATAAAGTAGAAATCAGAGGTGCCCTCAGCGATTAAAGCCTTGTGATTCTTTGGCCAGTTGTTCCAGGTCCAAGAATTTGAGCAGTTGCACACTTTGGGAATTGGCATTCCAACAAATTCAAAGTTGTATGAAGGTACCTGAAGGACTATATAAAGTATTCAGGAGTGTGTCCTGAACAAGCAGCCCAAACAGCCTTCTTCGGCCAAGCATTCCAAGGATTCCAGAACTCTTGGACTTGCTAAGCCACCCAGGTAGGGTGAATCTGACAGCTCGCGCCCCAGATGCTAACGTAAGTCTTCCTCCCCAGCGTTCAAAGCAGGGCTTGGTTGCAAATCCGGCAAAGTGAGAGACCAACAAGAAAATATACTTGTGCCTTGTGTGCATTAGTTCCTAGCAGACCTTGCCTAGACAATGTCAAATTTTAGCTGCAATAAGTGGGTGCCTTTCGATTCCATGTCCCTTTTTGCTGGTGGTCGTTGTGGAATCTAGACGATTTTCCTTGCCTTTGTGGTTTGCCGAAAGCTGACAGCAAACCATGTTGGTATGTATTCCGACGTTGCCAATTCACACTTCTTGCACATCGAGATTGTCACCCCGACGGGCTATATATATATAATTTATATATATATATAAATCTTTTCTTTTATTCCCTCTTGGCTTCTTGGGTTAGCTTTGTGTGATTCCATCATGTCATTCTTGCTGAAGATTTGTTAGGTCTTGTTCTGACATCCATGTTGGGGGCGAGACTTTGAGGTTCATACTGCCATGGAGGAAATCCTTCACCTTCAGGAGGTTGGGAAGTTTGAGGTTTCTTGCAGCTTCCCATTTTCCCCATTGCTTCTCAATGTTTTTCAGTGTCCTGTACGTCCCGATTGCTTCTTCAGAGTGATGAGTGCGAAGGCAATGACATTCGATGTCATCCAGTACTAGATCCCCAATTTACCGAGTGCATGTTGTTGTTGTTGTTGTTGTTGGTTGTTTGTTTGTTTGTTTGTTTGGTTGGTTGGTTGGTTGGTTGGTTGTTGTTGTTGTTGTTGTTGTGGTCGTCGTCGTCGTCGTGGTGGTGGTCGTCGTCGTCGTCGTCGCCGCCGTCCTCGTCGTCGTCGTCGTCGTGGTGGTCGTCGTCGTCGTCGTCGTCGTCGTCGTTGTTGTTGTTGTCGTTGTTGTTGTTGTTGTTGTCGTTGTGGTTGTGGTGGTGGTGGTTGTTGTGGTGGTTAGTCGGTTGGTGGGTTGGTGGGTTGGTGGGTTGGTGGGTTGGTGGGTTGGTGGGTTGGTGTTGGTGGGTTGGTGGGTTGGTGGGTTGGTTGGGTGGGGTGGGGGTTGCGTGGGTAGTGGGGTGGGTAGGTGGGTGGTGGGGTTGTTGGTTGGTGGGTGGGTGGATGGTTGGTTGGTTTGGTTTGTTTGTTTGTTTGTTTGGTTGGTTGGTTGGTTGGTTGGTTGGTGGATGTTTGGTTGTCGGTTTTGTTGGTTGTCGGTTGTCTATTGTTGGTTTTGTTGGTTGTCGGTTGTCGGTTGTTGGTTTTGTTGGATGTCGGTTGTTGGTTTTGTTCGTTTTGTTGTTGGTTTTGTTATTGGTTTTGTTGTTGGTTGTTGTTTGTTGCTTGTTGAATGTTTTTTTGTTGTTTGTTTGTTTGTCTGTCTGTCTGTCTGTTCGTTCGTTCGTTCGTTCGTTTGTTTGTTTGTTTGTTTGTTTGTTGGTTTTGCATTGTTTTTCTGTGAAGAACCCACTTTTCTCCCACACGTCATGCCAAGTACTTTTATGTACTTTGGTGCAAGCACGCAGGACTTTGGCCGTTGCAGAGTGAAAACACTTCGTGCTGCTAGAGGATGGTGAGTCTAATGTAGGGTAGGTAGCCATTTTGTTTGCACAGTAGTGTCAGAGCCTGCTGCTTTCACATGGTAGGCGGCACTTAAGAGAGCCCAGGGAACTTTGGCAGAACAATGGCAGTTGAATCTGGAGAGTTTGGCTTTGCAGGGAAGATTCGTCCCCCGCTGCCCAAGACTTTTTTCTGGAACACCCGCGGATTGGGAAGAATGTTGTTGGAACTTTAAGTCCTGCATGTTTGATGCAACTGTGAAAACTTTGCTGGATGACGTGGAGAGCCGACAGACAGTGCTCGCAGATGACGCAGGAGATGTGGACAATGCGGCAGCCCAAGCAGCCATCAACTCTAGCAGACAGTTGCACTACTTGCTTGCGAATCTGACGACAGACTCTGCTAGGTTGATCGTGCGACAGAACTTGGATTCCAATGGGCTTGAAACTCAGCTATTGGATTCTAAGCTCAGCCCTGCCACTTTTGAATCTGACTTCAACACTTGGGAAACCATTCAGAACCGGTATGAACAGCAAGTTGGCACACCACTTCCCGATGGCGTGTTGGTAGCCCCTTTGCTGAATAAGACCACAGGAGCGCTTCAGCAACACCTTCGTCCCAATGCTAGAACTTTGCAGACACGAGACACAATTGTAGAGCACTTTAGATCCAAACAACTCATTCTAGGAGCAAACAGCAGCAGCAGTAACGGCCCTGCACCAATGGACGTAGGCGCAGTGACAGGAAAAGGACGGAAAGGACAAGAAAAGGAAAAGGAAAAGGGTACCACTGGAACTTTGCCAAAGGAGAAGGTAAAGGAGTAGGAGGCAAGTCGCAAGGAGAAAATAAAGGAAAAGGTACAGGACTTTGGATCTTCGGGCCCTCAAGGAAAACAGTGTTGGAAATGTGCTGGTTTTGGCCTCTTTGAGAATGCTTGCCCTACAGGAAGAGTGAATGCAATTGACGCAGAAAACTTTCAACAGACATGGCCGGAAGATGATTGGACGTCATGGAACGCTCTGGGAAGACTCTGATGAAGACTGGGCTGTGAATGCTGTGTGTGATGGAAGTTGTCACTTTCAGGGCTCTTCATATGATGAACCATGGTGTATACAAGCCCGTCAGGTATGTTAAGAATTTTGCTAGTACCTCCCGGAGTGATTGGGTTAATTTTAAAGCCGTGTAAATTAAAGCCATGTTTTTTATATACCATACCCCTGAGACCCCCTGAGCATTTTCAACAGAAGAGTTTTTTCTCAAAGGTTAATGCATGAGAATATTTGCAGGTGGATGTTTAGAAAGATAAACTAAACCAAACACGTGTTATTTGGGGGCAAGTCTATCTTTATGAGGCTAAGACTTTGGGATTAGCAGGACAGTGTTTGCAAATGATTTTGGGGTACTTTTTGAAATATTTTCCCTTGTAGGTTTAAGCATGAGAATATTTGAAGGTTGATATTTGGAAACACGGTCAACATGAACACAAAAACATGTCGTTTGGGGTCAAGTGTATGTTAACGGCAGTTGGGTCCTGTCTTGGACATCACAACTGGCCCTTGCGTGGAAAACCACCAATTTCTTGTTTCCAAAAAGTAATTCGCGCCAACAAAGCGTCGATTTTTGCGCAAGTTCTTGGCACTTTCCGCAGGCTTTGCAGTTTACCTCTATCATTGTTCACTGGATTGGTTTTACAGAAAGAAGAAGACAGCCAAGAAAGCAAAAGAAGAAACATAGAAAACTGTTTGATAAATGATCGGCCCTGCTCATTCCCAAGCTCAATTTAAATCATCGTCTTCACTACAGTGCCTGTCTTGTTTCAATCTATCTGGCAAACCACCCCCACTATCCTACCAACCTGAGTGCCAACCTGCCACAACTAAACGGAAACAAAAACACGCCAGAAGGGGAAAAATGCAAAAAACAAGCAAAACTCTCCATGGTCATCATCGTGGTCATCATCATGGTCATCATTCGAAATGATGACCATTGGTCATCATATGGTCATTATTTCAAAATGATGTCCATGGTCATCATTTGATGACCATGACAGTCATGGCCTTTGGTATGGTCATCATTTTCAAAATGACGACCATGGTCGTTATTTTCTTAATCACTTTATGCAAGGAGGACGACCATGCACAAAAACCGGATGATGACCATGGTCGTCATTTTCAGAATGACGACCATGGCTGCCATACCAGAACGATCATGGAAGAATCGAAGACGAAAATGAAATGATGACCACAAAGAATGATGACCATGGATGATGACCATGGCCAAAAAATATGCCAGCCTGATCAATTTGCGTTCAAAAAACAGAAAATGGAAACAAAAACCTACCATCAGGAAATTCGAGCAAACATTCGACCACTATATAGCTTTCCTCATTTTGCAGTGCACAGGAAAAGGCGACTCTGCACCTGTCTGCCTGAATACTTGAAAAGACATTGGCAAGCATCCCTTCTCCCATATACAGATTTAGAAATCCGGTCGTAAGACTCTAGGACCTAGGACTGTAGGAAAATATGGGATGCTAAGAAAAAATGCCACTCCTACACGCTGCTCCACAACAGGTTGTTTGTTTTCCTGTTCCCGTTTCTCCTCATAGCGTTGTGAATGGAAGAATAGCATCTCAGGGGATCAAAGGGAAACATTACATTAAATTTACCAACGCGCAGGAGCAAAATAACAGCTGGCAACTCATACATACTCATACTGCTTTGGAATTGGCCAAACCAGCCCTAGTCAGTGTAAACAGCGCAGGCAGCAGAGCAGGAACAATGATTGCATTCGGCCTTCGGCGGTTCAGGTCCAAACTTGATTTGCGACTTGGTTTATTTTTCAACTTCAGATGAAAGAATGAACGAAAGCTCCATCCACAAAAAAAGGGCGGTTGTCAGTCAAGGGCGCTGTGCTAAAATTTGCAATCAAAATATCAAAGTTAGAAGCAAAAATGCCGCGTAATTTTTTGAAACTTGGGCATTGCGTGCGCAACTTGCCGTTTTAAGGTAAAGTTATAGGCGTTCCAAGCCCACCCGTACTTTTTGATGAACACAATGAAAACCTAGCCGCAGTTAACATACCTCGCGGACTTGTATACCATGGTGTGGCAATTCTTGGGATGACAGTTTGGACTGGTATTCGTATCAGGAACTACTTTGGAACTTTCAGGAACTGTCTGCAGGATCTGGCAATAAGGCAACTTTGGAGCAAGCTTCGGCTAGTTCCTCTGCTGCAGGAACTGTTCAAACTTGCAGTCGCCACTTCCTCCACAAGGATCTGTTTCAGCAGTGACTTCACAGCCGTCCAAAACTTTGACCTCAAGGACGCCTTCGGCTAAGAAGTAGCATGGCTAATGTTGCACTTTTTGTAACCGTGATCGTGAGTGCGGTCTCACCAAGTTCATCACTTTTGTTGTCATCTCATGGGATGAATGCACTTGATGACATGTACTCCGGAGTCCTTGACTTTTGTATGCCTGTTTCGCAGTTTCATTTTAAGAATAAACTTGTGATGTCGTTGTCACTTTCATGAATAAAACGTTTCATGAACACAGGTCGGAGACTTTGTTTTCTGTAGACCAGCTTGGCATGGAGTTGAATACCACTTTCCATGACCGTTGGCTTGCGAATCGCTTGGTAGCATCAACAACTTTGGATGCTGACCATTGGATTCTTTTTGACAGTGGTGCTTCGGCCAATGATTGCCCAAAGAACTTTGGGGAAGAATGGCCACTTTTACCTTTAAACGGTGAGCCTCCGCCTTTGAGAAGCATCAGGTGGACAGCCTTTACATGTGTATGGCCGTCGTTTGATTCGTATGACTTTGTATGGTGTTCCTGTATGTTTTCACTTTTATGTGTGTATCGGGTGATTTCTGTGGCAACGTTGCAGGGATACAAAGTAAACATGGACCCCCCTGACACATGTATACTTTGAGAACACCTGACGGACAGGGTCGTTCGCCAGGGTTCCCTTTTGTTTTTATGCCTTGAACTTGAACCATTCAACGGATATGACGTTGCACCGTGTTGCAATGAATTTCATGCTCAGTTCAGCACTGAGGTTCCTCCTGGTTTGATGGCAACTTTTAACCCAGTGTACTGTCATGCTGATCGATTGGTTTTTGAAGGATAACATGTTGATTCGACTTGATCCACGTGCCAGGAAACACTTTTTGTTTCAAGCGGCACACAGGATCGAGAGGATCGACGGGTTCCTGTTGAAGACTTATTGAAGGCTTGGCGTCAAGTCGAGTCACGGAAATGGAACTTGCGGATGGAACCAAGCGGACTTCCACCGACAATTGGCCAAGGTCTGATGATCCATGCCAAGGGTCGATGCCTTTAAGGGTCGAATCATTTTCCTTTTGGCTTCTAAGCCCACAGGACGTCGTGTGTCGATGAAAACTTCCACTTTGCCACAGTCACTCAGTGAGTCGAAGGAGGCAACAGAGACAATAGAGAAGCGTGTCGACTCTTCTTCGCGACTTTTTTCTTCTTCGCGACCTTCAAAGCCACTTTTGGCTGAAGACACCTTCGTCACCAAGTTGGACAAGACAAAGGAAGGCACTTTGGAGGACTTTAAGATGCTTGCCTTACAAGCAGTTTCTGACATTGACCCTGCAGCTTCTCAGCAGTACGTTCATGACCGGTGGTTGGACTTTCCTGCCTCGTATGTTCGTGTGCACCATGAGAAGAGTAGAACTATGTATGTGCCACCTGAGGATCAGGGTTTTGCCTCTCATGACATTGAGGAGGCACGCGTGACTTTGATCATTCATGACAATGGGGTCACGTCATGGGTCAACGACAATTGGCATGAGCATGGTGAACTTGAGGTGGACAGAACTTTTGTTGATGCAACAGGTTTTTGCAAAGTTGATTGGCACTTTGATGATGATCCGGTTCGTGCTGTTGACGATACTTGGCGTGAAAGCACCAGGTGAACCAACTGAACTTGAGGTGATGGAGCACAATGTGACCTTTCAGAAGTTGGTGTAAAATCTGCGTCCGATCTAAGTCAAAGCAGAATCCGAGCAGGACTTTGAAGTCTCGTCAACCAGTCCTTCAAATAGACTATTCGTTCATTGGGGACAAGCCTGGCGAGCCACAAGTCACTTGCTTGAATGTTGTGGGCGTCATGAGTGGTTTGAGAAGCCATGGATATAGTGGACTGTGGACGGAGATTTCAATGTCTCCGTATCTGAAGTTGGCATCGGCAATCAAAGTGCGAATCTGGGCATACAAAGTGGCCTGCATGTTTCAAACAGACCCCTGTGCTTGTTTCCATCTTGTTGGGGAACGGGAACTTCGGTAAGACAGTCCTCCAACCTGGCCAGTCACTGCCTGAGCCAGTTGCTTCAGGGATGGCTCTGAATCCGCTTGCAAGATGCCGACAGTTCTTCCAGTCTCCAAAACGAAGCGACTCAGTTCTGCCTGAGCATAGACTGAACGACCTTTGCAAGGAACAACAACTGAAAGCGCCCGACATGCGCAGTGGTTGATCAAGAGATATGTGCAGAAATCTGATGGATTGACCGCATGAGCGGAGATGGAACCGAAAACACCATGGTTCAATTTGCAACTTCGGTGAAGCGTTGATGTTTCGTATTGCTAATGTTTGAAAAACGCAACTTTCATGGCATGAGGGATCTGGCTTGGACGCGATACGGATTCCGACATGCGCTTTGTCGCAGATTCTTCCGGCGTTTTCAAGACTAGAGGTATCCGGCGGAACATTCCGTCAAAACAGTCAAGCTTGGAACTTTTGCAAAGCATCACAGCCACACCTTGGGGTCCCACTGGTTCCAAGAGTGAAACAGATGCTTTCATACTCCCGCTTTCAAAGGATGATCCTCAGCCATTGTCTGAGGGAGCGTCCAAAGAAGACTTTGCTGCACAAGAGCCTCCGGACGATGACATAGAGCTGGAGAGCCCATTGCCTGATGGCTTGGCGGACTTGCCGGCTGCAGGGAGCGAAATGGCACTTTTGTCCCAACCACTTTCTTCGCCGTCACGTGTTTGCAGGCATGATGAGGTCTCTCCTGACGATGCGCCCACGCCTTGATTCTTCTGCAACTTTGGAGCGTAAGCATGAGCATGATCCGGAAGAAGCCGGACCTGGTTCCAAGGTCCAGCGACTTTCGCGTATACTTTCTGTTGCAGCTGTGACTGGAATTGACTTTCCATGACGTTCATGGTTGTTTCAAAAGCCGTAGACTTATGACTGTCGAATTTCATCTGTTGACACCGAGCATGGGCTCGAAGTTCCTGTTTCGGTGAGCCAAGATGAAAAGAACTTTTGCTGGCAAAGAGCTTGGAGAACCTTTTCCTTTGGTATGAAGCCGAGTTTCCCAAGGAACTTGAGATCGCTGGCATGAAGAAAGAGATGGAATCCATGGTTAACTTTGATGTCTTTTCAGAAGCGCCTGTTGAAACTTTGAGTGCGCACGAACTTTCTCATGCAATTTCTTCTCGGCGGGTGAAGACCCGCAAGCCGGATGGCACAGTGCGTTGCAGACTTGTTGTCCGTGGTTTTGATCAGGTGGTTGACGATCCTGATCAGACTTTTGCGAGCACTCCAAGCCTCACGACACTTTCGGTTGCTTTCGAGTGGGATGTTTCAACCGGAGACATTTCCACAGCTTTTCTCCTTGCCTTGATCACAGGTGAAGAGATTTATGTCATTCCACCTGCTGAATACTATCCAGATCAGAACGTGATCTGGAAGTTGAAGCGTGGACTTTACGGCTTGAAGAACTCCCCCGAGACTTGGCAAGCAAGACCACTTTCTGACCGTTATGAAGAAGCTCAGCTGTAGCCGTATGAAGAGTGATCCGAACTTGTACGTCCACACCTGTACGTCCAACAGACGCGGATGATCTCATGTTTTTTGGCAGCCGTCCAGACATTGACGTTCTTGCCAATGACATGAGGAAAGAACTTTTGTTGAAGATCACAGGTCACCTTGGTGAAGGTCAAGAGGTTCAATTTCCCGGCCGTGACATTCGGCGAATTCCTGAAGCAGTTGAACCTTCAATGAGCCAGACCTACGTTGAGAAGATCCTTGAAGCCTTGGACATGCAGGACTGTCGCTCAGTCACGGCCCCAGGTGTAGACACTTTGAAGAAAGTGGCTGACTTCCAGCAAGTTTCTCCAGAAATGCAGAAACTGTACAGAAGAGTTGTTGGTCAGCTACTCTGGCTGTCAAATTTGAGATGTGACATCATGTATGCAGTCACAGAACTTCAAAAGGACTAACTGGACCAACAGGCGACCGCTTTTCCAAACTGAAACAGCTTGCAAAATATCGCTCAGGAACCCGAACTTGTGTTCAGCAATTTCGCCCAAATGTGAAATTTCCGCCCCAGCACCAGGGTATCGACATAAACTGCTCCGTGGACAGTGACTGGGCTGGAGACCCAGGCTCACGTAAGAGTACTCCCGGCATGTCACTTTTCGTGTTGGGCGCAAACATCACAGCACGCCACTTCGAGAAGAGTAAAACATGTTGAGCTTAGGTACTTGTATGTTCAAGAACTTGTTCAGTCTGGTTTGATTCGGTTGCGTAAGTTAAGGTTCTAGGAACTTTGAACCCTGCGGATATTGTCACAATGTGTGTTGGTAAAGATACTTTGAATATATAGACACATGGGTACTTTGGACTTATTCCCAAGTAGATCGCGTGAACGCTAATTAAAGGCCCGGTAAAGCATAAAAGGAACTTTATCAGTGCAAATTTTTGGTTGGAAGCAGAAGTTTTCATGTGCATTCCCACAGCCGATGTGATCAATCGAGCTTCACACTTTGCAGGGAATACTTTGTGTGTAACCGCCGCTGTTTTTTTTCTTTGCTCGCCTTCAACTCTGTGAACGTTGCGAGCCTTGATTTTGCTGCATGGGCTGACTTTGCCGTATGCTGGAACTTTGAAACGACATACCGGGTCCACTTTATGTGGAGGAAATGTGGTGGGCCTCCTCTACTTTATATCTTTACACCGCATCGTGTTCACTTTGTGAGACATAGGTTGCAAACTTTGTCGACCAAGATCTATTTTGACTCCGGGACAACTTTGGTACAGGGCAATCCCCTGCAAGCACTTTGAAACCTTCAAACTTTCGGACAGTGGCCTTTTGAAGCTGGCAAAAAGCTTGAACTTTGAATTTGGTCCAGCTTTGGGTTTGGAGCCCGTGGCTGAATTCAAACTTTGGTTGGCTCTTCGAAGCAGGAATCAGCTCTTTGATCTCAAAGAGACACTTTTTGGCACGCAGTCCATGGGTTGGATTTGCTGAATAGAACTTTGGAAGGTTTTCTTCCTAGGCCTGAATTCCCAAGGGCCAGACTTTGAAAGGATGGCAACTTTCCGAATGACTTTTTCTGATTACAGACGTTGGTGCAGCAGAGAACTTTTTGTGGAAGCTTTGATTGATAAATTAGAGCAATGGTAGCCTAAAGGTCAAACTTTTGCAGCATCGCAGCAGAACTTGTATAACTTCCAAAGCACGACTTTTGCCAAATATGGCAGATCAGTTTTGCTGGACGCCCATGGAGACTTTTGTTTGGACGTCAAGTATTCAGACTTTGCCATTTTTGAACTGCAACTTTGGCTTCCAGAATGTTCCTCAAGAACTTCCGAACTTTCTGGTTTGGCTTACTGTGCCGAGAACGTGCTTTGATCAGATGTACAGAGCATTTTTGAATGGCCAGAAGTGGGAAATTCACCCCGCTCACTTTAATTTCACCAATGGAGAGCTCAACTTTCATTTCGTGTTTCAATTTTCCATCAGCAGAGTTCAGCAGGCAGATGTGAACTTTGACCTGTTGAAGTGGCCCATTACTTTGGGGTTCAGGGTGCCACTTCACTTTTATGAGTCAAATGGCCATGTTTGGAACAGATGGTACTCTGACTACTTTGTGCATTTTTGGATCAATGCCTCTCTTCTTTGAAAGCTCAACGCTTTTGGGTAGAGCTACATTGCAGGGGCTTGTAATTTTTGATCATGTGAACCTGCACATTGTCAAAATCTTGGAGCACTTTGCAGTAACCGATTTTGAGAGCATCCTCACTTTTGCCTGCTTATGCATATGCCACGCTCTCATCAGACTTTGGCATTGGTGCAGCCAGAACAGGGAGATTCTCAAATACCTGCTCCACTTTTAATCAAAGCACCACGTGCACGACTTTGAGCGTCGTAGTTGCAACTTTGTCCGCGAGCTGACTGTAAATGATGCTCCTTGGAACTTAGGTCCATGGGACAGCTGCGCGTTTACATTGGCTATACTTTTTTTCGTTTCAAGATAGCTGGTTGGCGCCAAATCCACTGTACTCTTGAGCCCGCAACTTTGCATGTGTTTGCATGTAGATTTCAACTTTAATTTGTGTGAAGTACAGTACATAGTACTTGGTTCAAGGAGCGTGCGAAGAATCCGCTTTTCTCCCACTCGTCATGCCGAGTACTTTCATGTTCTTTGGCTCAAGCACGCAAGACTTTGGCCGTTGCAGAGTGCAAACACTTCGTACTGCTAGAAGATGGTGAGTCTAATGTAGGGTAGATAGCCATTTTGTTTGCACAGTAGTGTCAGAGCCTGCTACTTTGGCATTTTCCCCAAACAGCGTGGCCACACTGAGGGGCTCTTACGGTAGGTGTTAGGGCCCGGTGTTCATTCAAGGTGGTATCATCCGTTTCTGGCCAATTCGCTGTAAATTTCGGCAGAGAATGGCTCTTGTCATGAAAGCTAGCGGTAGCTAGCTGGAGTTACTCTTGCCTCAGCAAGGGGAGGGCAGGTCTGAGTCCAACACAATGATTTTTCATTCGAACCCCCCCTAATCTCCCGGGGCATTTTGAAGCAATCTCGCAAACAGAAAGGTCACGTGCTCAAATCCTGCCAGGGCCGTCCCTCTGTAACTCTCTTGCGCAATATGCCTCACCAGAGCATTGGGCTCGATAGAGTTCTTTCTGACCCAGGTCAACACTGTATAGATTTGAGCCCCATCAAAAATTATAATTTTGGATGAGGCCCAAACTTTATCGCGTACCCATCTTCTTTGGTTCAGACATTCCAAGCTTGCCAGAGCTTCTAACAATTTGGCAGCGGGCTCGATAGAATGAGGCTCTGAGCCCCATCAAAAATTACACTTCTGGATAGGGCTCCAATTTTTTACAGTAACCATGTTCTTTGGTTCACATGTTCTACAAATGAAAGCTGAACATTACACCTCTTCTTTTCCGACGCCCCTGTGGATGAGTACCGCCTGACACTTTGGCAGTGAGCTCAAAGCAGCTCCGGATACAATCCCCCCTATCGTTCAATGGCGGTGCCGGCTGCAAAGTCCTAGATCACTTGCATTTATGTCGTGTATGTTTGCAGCTCTATATACCTCCACCCGAGGTCACCAAACACAGCATGCAACTGCCTTCTACATATGAACCTCTCCATTGCGCAGCTCCTGTGCCTGTATATGCTATGCATGTCTATCTCTTTGTGTCGATATCGTGTTCTGATTTTCTTTCTGTATTTTCTTTCTTCATATATATATACACACACATCTGTATTTATTTATTTATTTATTTATATAAATGTATATTATATATATACATATATATTTACATATGTTTTTTTAAAATATACACGCCTATATTTTTTATTTTCTCTATCTTTCTCGCACGTTTCTAGCGCACGTGCTCCGCCCCAATTCTTCTCACCGCTGTTCCAGTTTTACTTCACACTGCCGCAGTTTCACTTCATTGCCGCAAAAAAGGCTCCGGAGACATGCGCGTGCTTTCCACTTCCCTGCATGTTTCCAAGTTCAGCTCACCTATTTCCGCATTCATGTGACCTTTAGCTTTCGTTCACTCCCCCCCGGGGCCTCAAGTGAAACGTGAAATGTCCATGTGCATGTCGACTGCGCAGGCTCGCGCAAAACGGGTGCGCGGCAGTCCCGCCCGGCATTTTCCCTTTAAACGGGCTCTTATGACATGTTCATGTGCATTTCGACTGCGCAGGCTCGCACGAAACGGGGGTCGCGGTATTAGCGTCCTGCATTTTCCCGTATAAAATGGATCTTGGCATATCCATGTGCCTTTTGACTGCCAAGAGACCTCCTACAGGGAGCTTGCACAGAGATCTTGCCCAGAAACCTCTCATGGAGATCTTGATCAGAGATCTTGCCAAGAGACCTCCCACAGAGATTTCGCCAACAGAGCTCTTGTGGAGATCTTGTACAGAGATCTTGCCAGGAGACGTCTTTTAGAGATCTTGTACAGAGACCGGACCTGGTGAAGAGAGCAGCGATCAAGATCTTGCACAGGGTATAGAGAGCTTGAACAGAGTTCTTAGAACAGAGATCCTGCTTTGAGATCCTTCACAGAGATCTTCTGTGGATTTCTTATAGAGAGATCTCTTCAAGAGTCTTGCCAAGAGACCTCTTATTGAGATTTTGTACAGAGACCTTGCCAGGTACTTCCTTTGGAGATCTTGTACAGAGACATTGCATAGAAATCCAGGAGATTTCATAGAGAGATCTTGTACAGAGACATTGCGTAGAGATCTGTTGAGATCTTGCCAAGAGACCTCTTATAGAGATCTTTCACAGAGATCTTGCCAGGACACCTCTTCTGGATGTACAGAGACATTGCACAGAGATCTGTTGCAGAGATCTTGCCAAGAGGTTTCTTACATATCTTGCCAAGAGGGCTTTTATAGAGAGCTTGCAAAGAGATCTCATAAGTCTTGCCAAGAGACCTCTTAAAGAGGTCTGCGCGCTCTTGCAGAGATCTTGTACACAGATCTTGCAAGGAGACCGTTTTTGGAGATCTTGTGCAGAGACCCCGTGAAGAGAGCAGAGGCCTTGCTCGGAGATCACCTATAGATAGCTTGAACAGAGAACTTTGAGATCCCTTACAAAGATCTTCTGTGGAAATCTCCTATAGACACCTTGTACAGATAGCCTTACACAAGATCCTGCACAGCAGCTTCTACAGAGAACCTCTCAAGGAGATCTTGAGCACGATCTTCTACAGAGATCTTCGCAAAGGGAACTTGCAGAATCTGACCTCGTATTTTTTCTTTTCACTGCTAGGGTCGCTCTTGTCCTGCTAGCTTGCAGCGACTGATGATTTTAGGTCCTTTCCACCTTTCCATTGCTTTGTTTTGTTACGTTTCTTTTCTTTTTGTTTGTTTGTTTGTTTGCTTGTTCGTTCGTTCGTTCGTTTGTTTGTTCGCTCGTTCATTCATTCATTCGTTCGTTTGTCGGTTTGTCGGTTTGTCGGTTTGTCGGTTTGCTTGTTTGCTTGTTTGCTTGTTTGCTTGTTTGCTTGTTTGCTTGTTCGCTTGTTCGCTTGTTCGTTTGTTCGTTTGTTTGTTTGTTTGTTGGTTTTCTAATTTGCGTCGAGATGTAACTCCATGCCCACCGCATGTCATTGCGCACTCCACTGCACAGACCGTGAGCCACGACCACTGTATTGATTGTACTTTGGCTCAAGGCCGGTCAAGACTGGCCCAAGGCCACTGAACAGACCGGGGGAACTCTGAGTTTGTTGTACTTGAAGCTACCAATGCAATTTCGAAGAGTAGCGGAGCTGCTGGCGCTCCTACTCTGAGTCAAGTGGAAGAGGCAATACTGGCCCACACTGATTGCGCGAGAAAAGTGGAAGTGGCAAGATTGGTCACACTCATTGAGGGAAAAGCGGAAGAGGAAATATTGGCCCCCACTGTACAAACTGTAGTAGAGCTAGGGTAGGAGAATGCGAAGTGCAAGAACTTTGGTGAGAGAAACTCTTTGGGAGGAAGTGCAGGACCACCACTGCCAAAGAAGTTCAGCGGCAAGATGGAAGCCTGGGAAGATTGGTCGTACTCATTGAAGAACTATGCGGCGCTGTTCAAGACTGATTTGCTGGAAGTGATGGAAAGATCTGAGAGAAGTGACAGACCGATCGCTGATCAAGATCTAGCTGCGCTAATAACTGTTTTGGAAATTTCAACAGAAACTGCTTGAATTCACGCATCAGCTTCGCTATCGACTGACCCAATTGACAACTGATAGTGCCAGCCTGATTGTCCTAGAGAATGTGTCCCAAAATGGATTTGAGAGCTGGCGGTTACTTGGTCCAAGATTCTCGCGGCCAGGAACTCCGCAAAACATTTCGCTGTTAACTCGCGTGTTGGAATGCAGGTTTAGGACTGAAAACTTTGAGCAATATTACTCAGAGTGGGAGATGTTGAAGAACGGGTTTGAAAGGCAGACTCAAGCGCAACTGCCCGATTCAATAATGGTTGCAGCGCTGTTGAACAAAACGGCTGGACACTTACAACAGCACTTGAGGTTGAACATGGGTACGCTGGAGATGTATGATGCTGTGAGAAGAGTGATCACGGTGTGCTACCAAAGTAGACATGTGACTAATGTGCGCAAGACTGCAAAGGGCCCAGCGCCCATGGAAATCGGTGCGAGGTGGAAGTTCCCTGGACTGAGCAATCACCATTTCAGTTGCTGTGTGATTGAACCAGGCTGCTACTTGCAGAAGATCGAATTGCTTCAGGACTGGAAGCCAACTATGCCTTCCAACAATCAGGTGGACTACCCAACTTGAGTGGTACTTCCATCTGAAGACGCACTGAAGCTGAAGGGCGATGGAAAACTTCCTACTATCTACTTCGAGCACAAACTTGCCAACCTCTGGACTGACTTGAGATCAGTAGTACTGTGTGCCGCACTGCAGCTGTGGAAGACTGATGGGTCATCACCCTACGTGACTCACTGTGGCTCTCCACCGGTAGCTGTTGGGATCTACTTGCCAGGGACTCGAGTGACTGAGATGAAACAGTTCAACCGGCTTTACTATACTCTCACTCCCTTGTCAACTCGCCTGGTGGGATTGCAATCGAGTTTGATGAGATTTAGCTGAAGTCTGCACCGTGCTTCAGGTTCAATTTCAACTTGAAGACACTGGCTGGTGGACTGGCAGAGGAACCGAATGGCGCAGTGTACTAAAATGGGCACAAGTGCTACTTGGCCGGTTGCCTGCCACTTACTGAGCTGCAGATGTTCAGATCTGGAATGGCGTGACTTAACTGACGAACTACAAATAAACTATATACGCTGTTTGGCAAGACTGAGGGTGACAACTTTGTCACCCACCATCTTTCACACACAACTTTGTCGCACACCATTTTTAACACACAACTTTGTCGCCCGCCATCACACACAACTTTGTCGCCCACCATCTTTCACACACGACTTAGTCACACACAACTCACACAACTTTGTCACCCACCATCTTTCACACACAACTTTGTCACACACCATCTTTCACACACAACTTTGTCCGCACAACTTTGTGTGGCAGGGGTGGCACTTGGTGACCTCCAACTTCGTTTTGCGTGGCAGGCAAGGGGCTTCTCTGCGAGAAGCCAGCCTGCGGCCAAGTCGCTGCGCCGCTCGGCTCTTTGCGCCCTTTGCCTTCCAGCAGACCTCCCACAAATGTTGGCGACGACCACGTTCGCGGCACTGTGATAGCACTCTCTGGAAGCGTCGTGGCGGAGCTTTTTGTCCTCAGGGGCCAACCATGGCCCGATGCCATACCATACCATTTGGTTGTTGGTGCCATTACTGGGGTGTTACCAGTTTTCACCTCTCCGAAAAGGCTATCGTGGTGTTCCCGCGGCCGAAACTCACCCACCGCGTTCCTGCGCATAGACCTGAAGTTGTTCTGAAACTGATTACCAGTAACGATCCGCCTCCAGTGAACATTCGTGTAGTCATCGGTAAGGCTGCTGCCACTTCTGCGGCTTACAGACCGCAGCCTGGCACCAGTCAGCTCTACGAATTCTGCGAGCTTCAGACTCTGATGCCACGAAATTTGCACCAGGTTCAACTGAGAGACGTGGACCTTCGGTGCCCAGACAGTCCGTTAGCCAAGAAACTCCGGCAACGCTTCTATGACATGCTGCGATACAACGTGAAACTGGGAAAGCGGACGTTGCCCGAATTTCGTCCTGATCAGTCTACGTCAACCTATAACATTCATGTGCTGGTGTCTTCGGATGGGCAGAGACTGGCTTTACGTGCGAAGTTGCTTTATGATCCAATTTATCTTCGTGTGCCTGTGGTGGAAGACGGCAAGGTCTCTCCTTGGAATAAGCCGGCTTTGGGGGAAATCTGCGATGCTATTCAGCATGCTAGCGTATAAATTCATTGTGCAATCTTTCTTTCCTGTTTTGGCTGCACGCATTGTCATGATCCAACGTGGAAAGACATGCCTGGTTACACTCAATTCATGAAGGCTCGTGTCGTGTTTTGATTTTGACCCACCGTGGGAAGAAATCGGATGCCAAGCAGATGACATTGGAACGCGCAGTGATCCGGAATGGTTTGGTGCAACGTGCAAAGAACCAATGTCAGTAACATTGCGGGCCGTTTCTTGACGCGCAGTGATCCGGAATGGTTTGGCGCAACGTGCAAAGAACCAATGTCAGTAACATTGCGTGCGGTTGCTTTCTTCAACGGCTGCAATCTGTGGGAAAAGATTGCGCAGTTAGCGTCATGACCATGGTGCTTGCTGCTTTTGGAAAGATGATGAAACTGTGACTGTGTCGCAACTTGAAATGCGTGCGCTCTGTGTCTAGATATATTGTAGTTGCGTTCATAGTTGCGTTGACAACCAGCTACATACGTGTTGTGTACTCTTGCGGCCAGGTACTTTTCCGATTTGTCATCGTCGTCGGACCCATGGCTGTAGGACAGGCGCGGCTTTCATCGGAGTTCGCCGTTTTGCACTAACAGAAGAAGCCTTTGAGTGGAACTTGAAATGCATGCGCTCTGTGTCTAGATATATTGTGGTTGCGTTCATAGTTGCATTGACAACGAGCTACATACGTGTTGTGTACTCTTGTGGCCACTTTTCCGATCTGTCATCGTCTTCGGACCCGTGGCTGTAGGACAGGCGCGGCTTTCATCGGAGTTCGCCGTTGTGCACTAACAGAAGACGCCTTTGAGTGGACGCACGTGCCTTTGGTTACAATCAGTTCATGAAGGCTCGTGTCGTGTTTTGATTTTGTCCCACCGTGGGAAGAAATCGGATGCCAAGCAGAAAAGTCTGCATGTGATACCGCATGTCAGTGCCTAGCTTGCACTCAGTTCATGTTTTGTGCCGGTTTACATTTTCTTATCCAGCAATGGACTTTTCGTCTTGTGCAGCCACAGCTGTAAGTGACATGCTTTGATGTCTCTGCACGGCATCTTGGGGCCCTGCACATTGTTCTTTTGCCGCACACCATCTTTCACACACCGCTTTGTCACACACCATCTTTCACCCACAACTTTCGCACACACGATCTTTCACACAAAACTTATGTCACATACACCATTTTCTTTGTCGCACACCATCTTTCATATACCGCTTTGTCACACACAACTTTTCACCTACAACTTGTTTTACTTCTTGGTCCTCCACCACCTCCTTTGTCTTTCCTTCCTTCCCCGTCCCCGCTACAACATTTGTTGCTCATTATTGGAAGAAGTTGACTTGTGGGGCTATCCGGTCCTTGAATTGATTGTTGTTTGTGGTAGTGGTTGTTGTTGTTGTTGTTGCTGTTTTTGTCTTCTTCTTCTTTTTTCTTCTTCCTTGTCTTGTGCTCCATGCAGGCCAGTTGTTTTTGGTCTTGTCGCGTGCGTTGACGCGAGAACCACAAAGAAGCAGTTTGGCTTGGCCGTATGAAAATCTTAGAGCCACACACTGTACCATGCCAAAACACTTGTTTATCATTTCTTATCACTTTTGTTTATCATGCTTTTATCATGTTGGCAGATTTTGGCAGGTACCCAAAATTGCCACAATGATAAGAACACGATAAAAACATGATAAACAATGACGAGGCAATGACAAAACCTTGGGTTTTCATCGTTTCTTAAAAATCACTTCAGGTTCTTATCTTTTTTTGAAATAACTGTGGCAAATTTTGGCACATGTTTACCCCAAATCTGCCAAAATGATAGTAATTATAAAGGCTCGAGGTTTTATCATTTTTATCACGTCTTTTTCACGTTTTCTCATTTTGGCAGTTACTGCCAAAATTTGCAAAAATCTGCCATGTTGAAAAGATGAAAAACATTTGATTTTGGGGTCTACAGCCTCTGGCTCAGTAGGGCTTTTTGCTGTGCGCATGTGGACCAATGTGCAGTGATCCTGCAGTTGGACAAAGTCAGACCATGTGGGTGGTTGCTGTAAGAGAAACATTTTGTTTTGCAACCGCATGGCCTATTCATGCTGATGGCAGTGTGTGATTTTGCACGTCCGCGCGTTTTGGTGAATTTTGGCATGTTTTCGCCCGCGTTTTGGGTTTCCTTTTTTTCAGCTGTCTTCACCACGCCCCAGGGACATCCGCTCTGGGATAAAGCACAGCTCGGCAGAAGCAGTTTCTTGGTTTTCTTTGGTGCTTTTGGCGCTGCGGTGTGAGTTCAATTTGCAGTCCAATACGGGTAGACTCTACCTCCCAGGGAGAGAGGAAAAAGAACGACGAGTGTATTTGATGTAGTAAATTGCAAAGTAAGCAGGAATCAAAAATCTTGTTTCTTTACCAGCCCAATTCGGTAGGGATCTGCGCCTGCAGCTTAGGCTTGTTGTTTGGGCCTTGTAATTTCCCAACAGGTATCCATCTCAACCGTCATTTCGAAATCCTGAAGCTTTGAAGGCCCGGGAGCTGGAACCGATTGTTGTCAAAGGTCAGCTGCTCATCGGCGTGCTGGCTGTTGCCGCCTTTCTCTTGGTTTCGCTTCTTGTCGACGCTTGGTTTCTGGTGGTGGTGGTGGTGGTGCTGCTGCTGCTGCTGGTGGTGGTGGTGGTTGGTGATGAGCGGTGATGCGTGGTGATGCGTGGCGAAGGTGTGGCGAAGGTGTGGCGATGGGTGGCGATGGGTGGCGATGGGTGGCGGTGGGTAGTGGGTGGGGTGTGTGACTGGGGTGTGTGACTGGCGTGTGCGACTGGGGTGTGGGGTGGGGGTGGGGTGGTGGGGGTTGGTGCTGTTGGTACCGTCAACCGTAGAAGGTTTGTTTTGTCAAAGCCGCATTTAAGTTTTGATCGGGCATATAGATCATGGATCCCCGTTTCGTCGCGATTCTTTCAATCATTACTCAGTCGCTTATCCAGTCTTGCACCTTGCGTTGCAGCAGATTTTAATTCAATGTTTGCTATAGGAGTTGTTTGTCTAGATTGTTGCCAGCCCTTGTGGATTTCTGTTGCTGGTCGATGGGCAACTTTTGATCGGCCGGCTTGTTTTGTATGATTTTGTTGGTTTTTGTGTCTTTGCCGATGTTCTGCTGGCTTTGGTCAATTCCCGAAAGCTCCTGCGGAGGGTCCCTCCTAAAGAGCAGCTGCCGACATGGATTTACCGCCTCATCTTCCTCATCATTATCTTGAACATCATTATCTTGAACATCATCATCATCATCATCATCAGCATCATAACCATCACCATCAGCATCATCAGCATCATAATCATCATCACCACCAACGTTATCGTCATCTTCTTCATAGCCAGCATTGTGATCATCTTCAGCATCTCCATAATATCATCATGTTCAAAATTAGAGTTAAACCTGCACATCTACAACTGTATATGTGCAGGTGTGTCGGTACAGGTGCACAGATGCGCGCGAAAATGCCTACGCATCCACAGCTGTACTGTAAAAAGGTGTAGGGATGCAGGTGCATAGATCTTCTAGAATACATCTGCGCATCAAATATTCTACACTTTGGCGGCAGGAAACTGCAGATAGATGCTTTCGAAGCCAACCCTCCCCTATGGAAAGCGCGTCGATCGTCCAAAATGAAAGTGAATTTGCGCTTTGGTTTTGATTCAGTGGCCCGTGAAAAATTGCAATTTGGTTTTAGCGTCAAATTTCCCGCAAGAGTTGTCAAAACTCGGCCGGTGCTCGGTAAACCCTTCTTGCGCGAAACGCTTCGCCATCGTGGAAAAGCTGCGGTAAACTTGCGATATTCTTGCACCGGCCTTGTGCTGGAAGAACCTTCCCCGTACGAAATACGTGCCGGGTATTCAAAACTGAGGCGATTTTGCATGTTTCTTGCCCCGAACTTGCCCGGGAAGAGCCTTTCCCGGACAAAACGCGCGTCCACGCACCTGTGTGTAAAGTACGTGCCTGTCAAAGCTTCTGCTTGAAAAAGCTTTTGGTAAAAGCGTTCCGTGCGTAAAGCGCCCGTGTGTAAGACTATTTGCGCGCAACACTTTTTGGGTGACTAAAAAGTATCGGTGTGTAAAAGCACCTGTGTGCCAGTGCTACCCAGGCAAGCCGTGGGCGGAAGTTTCAAGAATGAAGCGCTTATAGCCTATAGAGCGAACAGAAAAGTGTGCCTATAGGGTGTGGGCAAGCCCTCTTGACATCTGATGCCTGCGACATTTTCTCCAAGGCGTGATTCTTTCTCATTTAACCTGATTTCATCTCATCGCGGCTTTTCTTTGCAGCTCTTCCAATCGCATCCCATTGCCATTAATTATACCTTGCGTCAGCTCATTGCATCTCATGCCTTCTCTTATCTGCCCAGCTCATCCCAGCTTTTCTCAGTTGATCTCCGCTGTCCTCATCGCGTCTCATGTCATCTCAACTTTTTTCATGTCTTCTCTGCTCATCTAAACTCTTCTCTTTTGAGCTCTTCTCAGCTTCTGCCCTGTACGCTCTTCACCGCTCTTCTCATGTCAGGTCGTCTCAACTCATCTCATCTCAGCCTATCCAGCTCATCTCAGCCCGTCTACGGTTTTCTCAGCTCTTCTCAACTCTTCTCAGCTTATGCAAGCTCATCTCATGCCTTCTCATCTCGTCTCTCCTCTTCTCACATCTCATCAGCGGAAAGCGCCAAAAATGGGAAAATCATCGCAAACTCATCGTTGTAACTTTGGCGCAGCCATTCCAATGCGATTTGCAAGCAGCAAGCCGCACAAGACCATGGGACTAGGTGCGCCATAGAGCAGCAGTGACGCAGCCACTCCAGTGCGATTTGCAAGCAGCGAGTTGCAAAAGACTAAAAAACCTACGTGCGAAACAGCAGCGCAGAGCATCTTGCGATATGTCCAAGTGCAGTACGACTGCGCAGGCTCGCACAAAACGTGCGGCTAACTTCCGGGGCGCGGCATTTTTCCTGTAAATTCTCTTGTGGAATGGCTCTTCCGAGCTGTCCAAGTGCATGTCGATTGCGCGGGCTCACGCAAACTGTGGGTCGCGGCCACATCATCACCCTCATCATCTCACCTCCCTCCTTCTCAATATCATCAACCTCAACATCATCATCCTCCACCTCATCTTCCGCACCATCATCATCGTCCTCCACCCATCTTCCGCAACATTATCATCCTTTTCATGATCCTCAACATCATCATCCTCAACATCATCATCCTCAACATCATCATCTTCCTCCTTCTCAATATCATCATCCTCAACATCATCATCCTCCAGCTCATCTTCCGCATTATCATCCTCAACATCATCATCGTCATCATCATCATCATCGTCATCATCACCATCATCACCATCATCATCATCATCATCGTCTTAATCACCATCACCATCATCATCATCATCATCGTCTTAATCACCATCACCATCATCACCATCATCATCGTCCTAGTCGCCATCACCATTATCATCATTATCATCATCATCGTCATCATCACCAGTGTCGTCATCATCATCATCATCATCTTCATCATCACCATCATCATCATCATCATCATCCCCCTCCTCATCGTCATCATCGTCATCATCATCATCATCTTCTTCTTCTTCATCATCATATCAACATCAACATCATTATCATACGTTTTCATCGCGCACACACTGCTTGGGATCTTTTGCGGGTGTATTTATCAAAATATTCAATGCGGGGCCATGATTCAAAAGACACATTTTCTTCTTCTGCGCTGTTCAGAAAATGTGAGCCATTGAAGCTGGCCTCTGAAGCAGCAACTCTCTCGGCTCAGGTTATTTCTTCCGGGTGAACCCCTACCGAGTTACTAGGTTTTGCTTCGGTTGCTTTTTTTCCAACCATATTTCTTTGGGACTGTGCGTGACGAAGGCCGAAATGCAAGTAACCGCAATCAGACGTAATAGGAATTATGTTTTCCATTTGATGACTTTCAGACCCAAGGAGATGGTTAGCGACATGGTCCGCTATACGAAAATACCATTCTGTGGCTTGAAGCCTTTCTTACGAATGGTGGCCAATGTTGCAAAGGCATGGGGCGGACTACAGGGGGATTCGCCAGCGATTAAGATTATAACAGCTGTTTGGAGTCCGGAAGTAAGAAGCTACATCTTTCAGCAGCAGCAGCAGGAGGAGCAGGAGGAGGAGGAGGAGTAGTAGTAGTAGTAGTAGTAGAAGTAGTAGAAGTAGTAGTAGTAGTAGTAGAAGTAGTAGTAGTAGTAGTAGAAGTAGTAGTAGTAGTAGTAGTAGTAGAACAAACAACAAACAAAAAACAAACAACACACAACAAACAAACAACAACAAACAAACAACAAGGGACAAACAAACAACACACAACAAGCAAAAAAAAACAACAAAGAAACAAAGAAACAAAGAAACAAAGAAACAAAGAAACACACCAGCCAACGAACGAACGAACGAACAAACGAACGAACGAAGGAACGAAGGAACGAAGGAACGAACCAACGAACGAACCAACCAACAAACAAACAACCAACCAACCACCCACCCACCAACCAACCAGCAACCAGCAACCAGCCCCCAGCCACCAACAACCAACGACCAACGACCAACAACCAACAACCAACAACCAGAAACCAACAACCAACAACAACAACAACAACAAGAAGAACAAGAACAAGAACAAGAACAAGAACAACAACCACGACCACGACCACGACCACAACAACAGCAACAACAACACCAACACCAACACCAACAACCAACAACCAACAACCAACAACAACCCACAACCCACAAACCAAAACCCACAAACCACAAACCAACAAACCAACGAACCAACAAGCCAACAGACCCACAAACCACAAACCACAAACCAACAAACCAACACACCAACACACCAACAAACCAACAAACCAACCCACCAACAAACCAACCAACCAACCAACCAACCAAGCAAGCAAGCAAGCAAGCAAGCAAGCAAGCAAGCAAGACCAACCAAAACCAACCAAAACCAACCAACACCAACCAACACCAACCAACACCAACCAAAACCAACCAAAACCAACCAAGACGAACCAAGACGAACCAAGACCAACCAAGACCAACCAAGACCAACCAAAACCAACCAAAACCAACCAAAACCAACCAAAACCAACCAAAACCAACCAACAGCAAGCAACAGCAAGCAACAGCAAGCAACAGCAAGCAACAGCAAGCAACAGCAAGCAACAGCAAGCAACAGCAAGCAACAGCAAGCAACAGCAAGCAACAGCAAGCAACAGCAAGCAACAGCAAGCAACAGCAAGCAACAGCAAGCAACAGCAGCAACAACAACCAACAACAGCAAGCAACAGCAAGCAAAAGCAAGCAACAGCAAGCAACAGCAAGCAACAGCAGCAAGCAACAGCAAGCAACAAGCAACAGCAACAGCAAGCAACAGCAAGCAACAGCAAGCAACAGCAAGCAACAGCAAGCAACAGCAGCAACACCAACAACCAACAACACCAACAACACCAACAACACCAACAACAACACCAACACCACCACCACCACCACCAACAACAACAACAACAACACCATTTTGTGTCTCATGATGCATCGAACCCATTTCCAAGACAATCATTCACGGCTGTCATGAACCGCATACTTCTGCACACTTCTAGTGGCCCGCGGCTGGTTTAATGTCACAACTGCAGACAAAGTGCGGGACATGCCCCTTCACTGTCCTCCTCCCGGACCTGCATGTAGGCGAACTGTGTGGTGATTTGGATGTTTTTCCTCACGTGTTTGTGTGGGGTTCTTGCTTTTGGTTCTGTATCCCGTCCGCCTTTCCTTCCCTTGCCTCCTCCTCCGCGCCTCCCCCCTCCTTTTGTCACGCACAGCTTTGTCACACACAAAGTCTCACACACACACACACAACCTTTCATAATCTTTCACACGCAACTTTGCCACACGCAGCTTCGTCACACACATCTTTGCCACCACAACTTTGTCATACACGTGCAATCTTTCGCACAATTTGGTCATGCACAACTTTGTCACACGCAACCTTTTTCACACACAAACTTTGTCACGCACAGCTTCTTCACACGCAACTTTTTCACACACAATCTTTCACACACAACTTTGTCACGCACAGTTTGGTGATGTTGACGTTGTTTTTGCGTGGCAGGCGTGGGGCTTATGGCACTGGGCTGGCTCTGGTGGCGCGCTTGGTCGCCGTTGGTCCGTTTGGGCGCCGCAGCTTGTGCGTGGCAAGCATGGCGCTCGGTGACATTGACCTTCGTTTCACGTGGCAGGCGTGGCGCTTGGTGACATCCACGCTGCTCTTGGGTAAGGGCCTCGCTTCGGAACGCGTCTTCAGGCATCGCTTCGGAACGCGCTCTCATGCATCGCTTTCGAACGCGCCTCCTCACCATCATCATCATCATCGTCGTCGTCGTCATCATCATCATCATCATCTTCATTCCTCACCATCATCATCAGCATTTGCATCATGCTTCTTCTTCCGTTTATTCCTCTTCTTCTACTTCTTCTTCTTCTTTTTGGCCATCCTCTTCCTCATCAGCCTCATCCTCCTCATTATCCTCATCGTCAACAGCACGATCATCATCAGCAGCATCATCAAGTTTCTTCTATTTTTCTTCAGCATATTTATTCTTTCTTCGCCGCCAACACCATCATCATCATCGTCATCGTCATCGTCATCATCATCATCATCACCATCGTCATCCTCCTCATCATCATCAGCAAGATATAAACCCTAAAGGTGTCGTGGCTCTTCTTACATCAAGTGCAACAAGATATAAACCCTAAAGGTGCCGTGGCTCTCCTTACATCAAGTGCAACAAGATATAAACCCTAAAGGTGTCGTGGCTCTCCTTACATCAAGTGCAACAAAATTTGTCTCTTCTTACATCAAGTGCAACAAGATACAAACCCTAAAGGTGTCGTGGCTCTTCTTACATCAAGTGAGACAAGATATAAACCCTAAAGGTGCCGTGGCTCTTCTTACATCAAGTGCAACAAGATATAAACCCTAAAGGTGTCGTGGCTCTTCTTACATCAAGTGCAACAAGGTATAAACCCTAAAGGTGTCGTGGCTCTTCTTACATCAAGTGCAACAAGATACAAACCCTACAGGTGTCATGGCTGTCCTTTCATTAAGTGCAACAAGATATAAAGCCTAAAGGTGTCGTGGCTCTTCTTACATCAAGTGCAACAACAAATAAACCCTAAAGGTGTCGTGGCTCTTCTTACATCAAGCGCAACAAGGTATAAACCCTAAAGGTGTCGTGGCTCTTCTTACATCAAGTGAGACAAGACATAAACCCTAAAGGTGTTGTGGCTCTTCTTACATCAAGTGCAACAAGATATAAACCCTAAAGGTGTCGTGGCTCTCCTTACATTAAGTGCAACAACAAATAAACCCTAAAGGTGTCGTGGCAGTCCTTACATCAAGTGCAACAACATACAAACCCTAAAGGTGTCGTGGCAGTCCTTACATCAAGTGAGACAAGATATAAACCCTAAAGGTGCCGTGGCTCTTCTTACATCAAGGGCAACAAGATATAAACCCTAAAGGTGTCGTGGCACTCCTTACATCAAGTACAACGAGATATAAAGCCTAAAGGTGTCGTGGCTCTTCTTACATTAAGTGCAACAAGATATAAACCCTAAAGGTGTCGTGGCACTCCTTACATCAAGTACAACAAGATATAAACCCTAAAGGTGTCGTGGCAGTCCTTAGATCAAGTGCAACAACATAAAACCCTAAAGGTGTCGTGCCTCTTCTTACATCAAGTACAACAAGATATAAGCCCTAAAGGTGCCGTGGCTCTTCTAACATCAAGTGCAACAAGATATAAACCCTAAAGGTGTCGTGTCACTCCTTACATCAAGTACAACAAGATATAAACCCTAAAGGTGTCGTGGCTCTCCTTACATCAAGTACCATAACATGTAAACCCTAAAGGTGTCGTGGCTCTTCTTACATGAAGTGCAACAACATTTAAGCCCTAAAGGTGTCGTGGCAGTCCTTACATCAAGTGCAACAACATATAAACCCTCAAGGTCTCGTGGCAGTCCTTACATCAAGTGCAACAAGATATAAGCCCTAAAGGTGCCGTTGCTCTTCTTACATCAAGTGCAACAAGATATAAACCCTAAAGGTGTCGTGGCTCTTCTTACATCAAGTGCAACAAGACATCAAGTGCAACAAGATAAGAACCTCAAAGGTGTCCTGGCTCTTGTTACATCAAGTGCAACAACATGTAAACCCTAAAGGTGTCGTGGCAGTCCTTACATCAAGTGCAACAACATATAAACCCTCAAGGTCTCGTGGCAGTCCTTACATCAAGTGCAACAAGATATAAGCCCTAAAGGTGCCGTTGCTCTTCTTACATCAAGTGCAACAAGATATAAACCCTAAAGGTGTCGTGGCTCTTCTTACATCAAGTAGAACAAGATATAAAGCCTAAAGGTGTCGTGGCTCCTAAAGGTGTCGTGGCTCTTCTTACATCAAGCGCAACAAGGTATAAACCCTAAAGGTGTCGTGGCTCTTCTTACATCAAGTGAGACAAGACATAAACCCTAAAGGTGTTGTGGCTCTTCTTACATCAAGTGCAACAAGATATAAACCCTAAAGGTGTCGTGGCTCTCCTTACATTAAGTGCAACAACAAATAAACCCTAAAGGTGTCGTGGCGGTCCTTAGATCAAGTGCAACAAGATACAAACCCTAAAGGTGTCGTGGCAGTCCTTACATCAAGTGAGACAAGATATAAACCCTAAAGGTGTCGTGGAAGTCCTTACATCAAGTGCAACAACATATAAACCCTAAAGGTGTCGTGGCAGTCCTTACATCAAGTGCAACAACATGTAAACCCTAAAGGTGTCGTGGCAGTCCTTACATCAAGTGCAACAACATATAAATCCTAAAGGTCTCGTTGCTCTTCTTGCATCAAGTACAACAAGGCTTTTGTTTCATATATTCACCTTCATTTTCTGTGGCAGGTGTGGGACCTTTTGACATCGACCTTCATTTTGCGTGGCAGATGTGGCACTTTTGTACATCGACTGTCCTTTTACGTGGCAGGCGTGGGACTTTATGACATGGTTGAAACGAGTCAAATTCTCATACGAGGAGGTTTTTTGTGTTGGTCTCGCTTTGGAACGCGTTTTTCTTCCAAAGTCCCGCGCCTGTCAGTAAATCTGATGTGTGTGTATGGCGGGGTTTCCATGAGATGTTTTATTTTGTGTTCTAAAGTGATGCAAAATGGCTGTGTTCTAAAGTGATGCCTGAGAGTGTGTTCCAAAGTGATCCTTTTACCCGTGCGGTTGCGTGGCAGGCGTGGCAGTTATGGCTCTGGTGGCGCGCTTGGTTCCCCGTTTGACACCGCGGCACTTTGCGTGGCAGGCTTTGTGGGACTTGCTGACATCGACCTTCGCTTTGCGTGGCAGGCGTGGTGCTTGGCGGCATCGACGCTGCTTTTGCGTGGCGAGTGTGGCGCTTATGGATGGCGCCCTGCGCTGGGCTGGCTCTGGTGGCGCGCTTGGTCCGCCTTGGTCCCGTTTGACGCCGTGGGCTTTTGCGTGGCATGCGTGACTTTGTCGCGCACAATTTTTCACACACAACTCTCACACACAACTCGCTCACATTCAACTTTATCGCGTACATCTCTCCCACATGCAACTTTGTCACGCACGACTTTGTCAGACACACACGCACACAGCTTTGTCACACACAACTCTTTCGAACAACTCTTTCACATACAACTCTTTAAAGCTATCGGCCCTCCACCATTTCCTTTGTTTTTCCTGCCTTCTCCGCACCACTTCGACCACTGTTTCTGATTATGTGAAGAAGTTGACCTGTGCGGTTATCCGGTCCTTTAATTTTGACATACTTGGCCCAGAATTTGAGCAGATCCAGGCCGCTGTGGATGCAGGTTGTGCTTCGCAAGGTGTCTATCTAGAAGAAACTGGGCAAGAAATATTGCAATTCTTGCGTTCGTGCTGTTTTCTGCTGAGCATCAAATTTGTGATACTTTATTTCGCCTGAGCGTCTTGGGATAGAACCAGCACGCACACAGAAACACACAGAAACACACAGAAACACACAGAAACACACAGAAACACACAGAAACACACAGAAACACACAGAAACACACAGAAACACACAGAAACACACAGAAACACACAGAAACACACAGAAACACACACAGAAACACACACACAGAAACACACACAGAAACACACACAGAAACACACACAGAAACACACAGAGAAACACACACAGAAACACACAGAAACACACAGAAACACACAGAAACACACAGAAACACACACACACACAGAAACACAGAACCACCCCACCCACCCACCCACCACACAACCACACACACACACCACACCCCACCACCACCCACACACACCCACACCCCCACACACCCCACCCACACCACACCCACACCACACACCACACCCACACCACACACACCCCACCCACCCACCCCCCACACCCCACAACCCACACCCCACACACACACACCACACCAACACACACACACACCCCACATGCACAGGCACAGGCACAGGCACAGGCACAGGCACAGGCACAGGCACAGGCACAGGCACAGGCACAGGCACAGGCACAGGCACAGGCACAGGCACATGCACATGCACATGCACATGCACATGCACATGCACATGCACGTACATTCTTCGAAACACACTTACGCAGCGACGTGGAATTTGTTCTTGTCTTTTCTATTTTCCCTTTTGGCTAGAGTGATCAAGAGCTCAATCCAAAGCTTCAAATTGTGCACACCAGACCATGGCTTCCCACAAGGACAGTCGGGTTTGTGAGTTCACCTTCGTCGAGGGAGGCAAGTGCGGATGTTGTCTTCGCTTAGATCAGCCACATTGCGTTTTTTCAACAGACCGACATGTGGGCAAGAGCAGGTGGGACACTCTGAAACAATATTATTAATGTTTCAAGTTCTTTTGTTAATTTTCCCTGCCAATCTTATCGTGCGGACTGCAGGGCCACACTTGGGGGACTGTGCAATGTGGGCCACCACGGTGCTACGTGTGAATGCCCAGCACCGCCGAGCCCAAAGTCCTGAGTTTGAGGGATCCCGTACATGCTACCCAAACACAAGTAAGTAGTGGCTTCACTTGTACTATTCGTTCCAGTTCAGCGTTCCATTTGTTTCAATCAGTACATCCCATATCTTCACGGTCTTCACGACTTATTTTCAAAATTTCACAGCGCGTGGGAGAAACGTGCCGTGACTGGACTCATAAGGCGACTTGTTTTTCTGACTGTATCCTAAACGTGCCGAAGTAGCATTGAGATTGTCAGAAACAGATCTAAACTTGGATATCAAACGCTTTGCACTTGACACCAGGTCTGGTTGGAGTTCAAACAAGATCTATTGCTTTCGAACCTTTGCCTGATGCTGCTGCACTTTTTCAGCAGACGCTTGTCAGAACTTGTTCATATCTGACTTGGACAAATCCACTATATCCAGTCCTCTCCCAACGTGCGATGCGCTCTGTTTAGAAAGCTTGAAATCACAGATGTGTGCCGGTTGTAGCGGTTACGCGCCAAAAAATGGCTGAGGAGTGTCCTCGAGAACGGCCTATCATCCCATGTCTCGGTTCGCAATGCGGCGCTTGGTCAGAGCAGCGGCGCCATGACAGAACTGATCCATTTCAGAGGTCACAATGGCCAGGCCCCGATCCGAAGTGCGGTCAACATATCTTTGGAACATTTTTGAACAGAGTTCTGGAACGTTTTGGAATGTCTTGGAATTGTGGGTATTTTCCTTGGTATTCTCATTGGTATTCTATGCAACAGTAGCTAAAGGACTTAGCATGAATGACAAAGCTAGTTGCACGGATTGTAGAAGCTCATTCGGGTCAAATGTTGAGAATTTGCAGTTCGGATGTTGCACCATGTTGCACGTTCAGCGCGCCTTGGAGTTTGACCTGCGCCAGGCTACGGTGAATGGTCAAGATTTTCCTTCTCAAGATCGCCGAGAGGCTGTTCTGTGCACAGTAGTAGGATCATGGGAACGTGGTAGCTCGTAGCAGGAATAGATTCGACAGGCGGGGCTTATTTTCATGCGTTTGCAGTGACATGCTGCACATGCACACTGTAGACTGGAGGGGCATCCTGTACATTTACAATCCTGAGAATTAGTGGTTTAGGTTTTGATGAGCCGAGCAGCGCATTGAATTTGAATGGTGGAGAATGAGACGCAATGCTGATTCAAACACTTCATGACTCATTAGTTCAATTTTTCCGGTTGTTTCTGCTTGTTGCTATTTGCTGCTCAGGTGGTGACCATCCCTGCCTTGGAACTGGCTTTGGACGATCAGATCCCCCCCAGTTGGCCTCGCATCGATGCTCTGAAGCTCAGCGTCAATGGAGCTGAACGAAACACTCTCGTGCTGACCTCAGAGTCCAAAAACTGTCGCCTGAAGAGCACCGTTAAAAGTGAGGACAACACAGCCAATGAAAAACAGAATCTTTACAGATCTCAGCAAAGACTCACAATGTAAGAAATACGATTATTCCTTCACGGCCAGCTGTCACTGAATGCGGACCTAGTTATAATAACTTGCCTCTTCCCTAAACTTGAAAAACGCGCATTGAAAGGCAGACACTTCATCGCAGTAGAGGAATTTGGACTAAACTGATGCAACTTCTTAGTGACCTCAATGAAAGTCAAACCAGAGAAATAGGTGGGGGCACAACTTGTGAATGCCTTTGAACGGACACCCTCTGCTTTCCACGCGGTATGTTCCCGGAGATGGCGCAACAAGGTTTGTTTCGTTCAACATATTGTAGGGCTTCGCAAACCGGCGATGCCCCAACCCCAGTTGTCGTTCCTGCTGTTGCTGTTGCTGTTGCTGGTGCTGGTGCTGCTGCTGCTGCTGCTGCTGGTGGTGGTGGTGCTGGTGGTGGTGCTGGTGGTGGTGGTGCTGGTGCTGGTGGTGGTGGTGGTGGTGGTGCTGGTGGTGGTGCTGGTGGTGGTGCTGGTGGTGGTGCTGGTGGTGGTGCTGGTGCTGGTCGTGGTGCTGCTGCTGTTGCTGTTGCTGTTGCTGGTGCTGTTGCTGCTGCTGCTGCTGCTGCTGCTGGTGCTGGTGCTGGTGCTGGTGCTGGTGGTGTTGTTGTTGTTGTTGTTGTTTTTTGTTTTTGTTTGTTGTTTTTTTGTTTGTTTGTTTTTTTGGTTTTGTTGTTTGCAACCTCTCTGCCCTCACGGGCTTCCCCTTGCTGTCGGCCGGGGGATTTCCAACAGCAGTGACTGTTGGGTTTCAAGCTTTGGGTCTGGGAGTGGTGCGCTGTTTTTTGTCAGCCCTGAAACCCGGAACGGAACCTTGGAAACCTGGACCCCTAGAACCTGATGTGGGTTGCAAAGCTGGATTAATTTTGCCATATTTGGAAAACTGTTTGTGTTGCGTGAATAGCAATCTTGCTGTCGAGACAGTTCGATCGAGACCCAATCTTTCTGATAGTCTTGACTCAAGGGCTGAGCATGTCAGAGGGCGGTGCCTATGCCTATGCCAAGGCAGGAGCGCGGAAACTTCTCAACAAGCGTCGAATTTGCTCAGTGCTTTGGCTGAAGACAAGAGAAAAGCGGCTATGTGCAGTTGGGAATTGTTGGTAGCACGTAAATACCTGCGAACTACACAAGCCCACAATGCCAATTGCAGCCAATGTTTTTACGCCCCAGGTCCTGATGCATGCTACCAAGTGCAAGAGGCAGGCATGTTCAGAGTTTTCCTTATCGCACTGCAGGAGCTTTGAGCTTGGTTTCAGCTGCCGAGCAATCATGGACATGGTAGGACATATGAGAGAGAGGGAGGGAGAGAGAGAGTGAGTTGTCAGAATGCTTCGAAATGCCAGGGGGCGCAGACCTGCGAGTGAGGATCCAGCACCAGGAAATGTCTCCAAGCCACTTGGATCAGAGCGGGCTGGCCATTTTCCTCAAAAATTATCCAGCAGTCAAGGCAGAACGGACCGGGGATTTTGATGAGTGCTATACCGGAACTCGAAGCGATTGCCGGCCAGAAAGTATTAGTATCTCAATTGAAACTACGCGGCCGACTTAGGTTTGCGCATGACTTGATGATGTTCTTGGAAGAAGGGCACCTTGGAAGGATGGTGAATGGTTGCAACTCTTTGTTTCACAAAAGATCTGCTGCATGTCATGCGAATGTATGACAGCAACTGATCGAATCCCATCGTCACTGTTTTGTGCTTGGCATGATTTGGCTCAAGTGTGCAGACTCCAATGACCGCCTTCTGACACCTTGTGCCTTCTTTGGATGGGTGTGGTGGGCCGGGACGACGAGAGGGCCGGACAAACAATGCCTTGGTGTTTGGTGGGCTTTTCTGGAGTGGCAAATTGAGCGCGGACGCAGGAACATGGACAGAGGACTATGAGGAATATTGAAGAACTATAAATGGCGAAAGATGCGAAAGTTCTTAAGGAGCGGGATCGAAGCATGCGCGCGCGAAGATTTGCAATGTTCTAGTTCCAAGGTACGCACGCTTTCGATGTAACAATTGGAAGCCCTCCATGCAGGGACGAATGGTTACGAACATTTTTTTACGAACATTTTGAGATTGTAGAGCTTCGCACACCGGCGATGCCTGTAGGGGTCGGGGAAAAAATGTTAAAAACATTAGTTCAAAGAAGTTTTATAAATTCAAATTATAGCAGTATAACAACTCAATAGTTATTAGCAAAAAAAACATAACAACTAACCACAATTACCTCATTCATTCCACAAAATCATCACTACTAACCATATCATCATCTCATTCATTTTCATAAATCAAAACAACCTACAATCTCTATACCTCATCCATTTTATAGAAATCATCACAGTCAATACATCATCACCTCATCCATTCCATACCCAAAACAAAACAACCAAACAACAAACAAAAAAAAACAAACCAAGCAAAGCGCAACATAAAAAACAAAACAATAGACAACAATACAGATACTTCCTTAGTCTTTAATAATCCTATCTTACAAACCCATAACTCTAATAATGTTATCATTAAAATTATGTAAGTAGTAAATGACTTCAATAATTACTAATTCAAAATGAAATGCTTGTATTCCTATTATACTGTCTTTATCATTGTCTTCATCTATATCTTCCTGTATTTCTTCAACTGCTTTATCTAATACATCATCTATATTATCTTTATCTACGTATTCATCAAAGCCATTCATAAAATAAATCTCTCTATAACAAAATTCATTTTCTCCATATTCCTTTTCTGGGAGTTTTGCCACTAATTGAACTTCAATATCAAGTTTAACTCCGTATTTACAGCATCTTCTACTTCTTCATAAATTAAAGATAATATTTCTTCTTTTTCTTCTGTTATTATGTCTTCTATACTTTTTAAACTAAATGGCACTCCCTCTCTCATAATACAGTATTCAATGATATATATTTTTTTCTTGATTTCAAATGTCTTGTTATTTTAGGACCAAGTCTTGATATTTTATATTGTGCTGTATTCTCTTCAATGCTTCACTATACTTTACTTTCAAATATTTCGGGTCTCCAATTTTTTTCCGAATCAATTTTACTCAACACATCAACAGGTAAATCCTTCACACAATCCATCCCACTAATATACTTAAATAACTATTCTTTAAGTATATATTCTATGATTAAAATAATGCATTCTTTTGAAAACTACTTAAAGATAAATTAACTAAATAAAATATATACTATTATATGATGAAAAAAGTTATAGACTACTTATTGAGTAATGACTTAGCAGAAATACCAAAGAGAGGAAGGAAAGAATTGAAGTCCATAATCATAGACAACAGGAAATTCAGATACAACAAAGACAAACCAACATCAAATGTCTTGACCAAGAAACTACTATCAGTAAAGAACACTAATGAATACAGAAGTTATGCTATGAAAAAGGCAACAGATGTTGTAAGTAGAGAAAGGGTTAGACAATTAGTAACCAAACACGCAATAAGAAATAAATTTAGGGTCAGAGATATTCAATCAGCATTTAGAAGATATGCTAATTCAATAGTTTTAGAAAACAAGCACTTTCAAGGAGAAAGAGGATTAGAAATGATTGCTCACCAAAAGCAAAGACTATCAGAATTTTTAAGCAATAATAGAAACATGAAACTTAACATAAGAACGGAAGGATTGTTTGAAAAACCTGAGTATGATGATGGAGGAAATGAATTAGGAAGTCAAGAACTTGTATATGCTTTACCATCAACATATCATCCATTTCACAATGAATATGAACTGACACAAGCATTAGAAGATAGTGTTATTCAAATCCGATTACAAATACAAAATTTGGAAGGTTCAACATCTAATTTAAGATTTAGAAAGATTTTATCAATAACTATTCACTATGACAAATTTGACCCAACAAGAGCAGGCAGTTTTATAGAATTACCAGAATGGATTAAATCAAAGAAAGCTTGTATCAACATAAAAAATAAAGACCAAACATGTTTCAAATATATACTGTATTCAATCCGTAGTCTATGACAAAATTAGCAAACATCACCCAGAGGAAATGTTCCACTATAATAAACTAAACGATGATATTTTGAACTGGGATGGTGTAAAATTTCCAACTTGCAATAGGGACATAGACAGATTTGAAGAGAACAACAACTTAATTTCAATAAATGTTTTTGAAACTGATGACTGCCTAAATGATAATAAAATAATCATACATAGAGGCACTAAAAATAGAAATGCTAAATATGAAATTGATTTATTAAAAGTCTATGATAAAGGTAATAACTATCACTATGTATTAGTGAAAAACAAAAGTAGATTACTTAACTGCCAAAGCAACCAAAATATCAACAAGAAACACTACTGCCATCATTGCTTAAACCCTTTCTCATCAGAAAAGGCATATAAGAACCATCTTGAAAAGGGATGTATGGCATCAGAAGGACAACAAACAAAGATGCCTGATAAAGACACTTACATAGAATTTCAAAAGCATAATACCAAATTGCCTTGTCCTTTTGTAATCTATGGTGATTTTGAATGTCTAACCACTAGCTCTAACAATGGTATAAAAGGCACATATCAGGAACATAAACCGTGCGGTTATATGTTGAATGTAGTAAGAAGGATTGATAATACATGCCAACCATACTTATACAGAGGTGAGGATTGTATGAAAAAGTTTGTAGAACAACTGACTGAAATTAAGAAAGATATATTTGAAAAGATGAATGTTAATAGACCAATGGATGAATTAACTTACGAACAAAAGACAGAATTTAGAAACGCGACCCACTGCTCTATATGTAATAAGAAATTTCAACCTGATGATACAAAAGTCCAAGACCGCTGCCACTTCACAGGCAAATACAGAGGCGCGGCGCATGTAAAATGTAATTTGGATTATTCATTTAGGTATTTTAAGATCCCTATTTTCTTTCATAATGTAAAAAATTATGACGCTCACTTAATCATAGCAAAAGCAAATGAACTAAACATAGAACTAAACCAAAACAAAAGAATAGATGTAATAGCACAAAACAGCCAAAAGTTCATAACCTTTTCATTTGGCGCTTGTCAGTTTAAAGACAGTTTTGCTTTCTTAACAGCATCATTAGATAAATTAGTTAGACTGAACAAATATGAAGGAAATGAAAAGATTAAAAACTGGGAAACTCGTTTTAGATATACAAGCGCTAACCCATACATTAAATCAAAAACTGATTTGAATTTACTAACTGAGAAAGGGGTATATCCCTATGACTACATGAACTCATGGGAGAAATTCGATGAAACAAAACTACCAAAAAAGGAAGAATTTTACAGTAAATTATATGAAGAAAACATAACTGACAAAGACTACGCCAGAGCAAATATCGTATGGAAACATTTTGACATTAAAAACCTTGGTGAATATCATGATTTATATTTGATGACTGATGTATATTTACTAACTGATGTATTTGAAAATTTTAGGGACATGTGCTTAAACTATTATGGATTAGACCCAGCATATTATATCACTTTACCTCCCTATTCTTGGAATGCCTTTTTATCATTAACAGGAGTTAGACTTCAACAAATCCACATAAAAGAAATGTATGAGATGATTGAAAAAGGATTAAGAGGAGGAATGACACAATGCTCCTTCAAGAAAGTAGAAGCAAACAATAAATACATGAATGAAGATTATGATAAATCTAAACCTTCATCGTACATAAGTTATTTAGACGCTAATAATCTTTACGGATTAGCAATGTATAAGAAACTTCCCTATGATGATTTTAAATGGCATTACGGTAGAATGGATGAAAAGAGAGTAATGAAATATTGTGATGATGATGACATAGGATACATATTGGAAGTTGATTTAGATTACCCAAAAGAACTACATGATTTACATAAAGACTACCCACTAGCACCTGAAATCATGTGTATCAATGAGAGTATGCTTTCACAAGTCCAAAAGGATATACACAAATACTATTATGGAAAAGATGCCAGTGATGAAAAGACAAATAAGTTAGTATTAAATGTGATGGATAAAAAGAAGTATGTTTTACACATATCAGCATTGAAATTCTGTTTGCAACACGGATTACGTCTTAAAAAAAGTCCATAGGGCAATAAGTTTTAAACAAGCAAACTTCCTAAAACCATTCATTGAATTCAACACTGAAAAGAGAAAGAATGCCAACAATGACTTTGAAAAAGATTTGTTTAAGTTAATGAATAATAGCGTATACGGCAAGACCATGGAGAATGTAAGAAAGCATGGTGATTTTGAAATTGTCAATACGCCTGAACGCTTCCAAAAACGGGTAAATAAACCGCTATTCAAGCACAGACATATCATAAATGAAGACCTTGTAATTGTTGAAAAAGATAAACACACAGTGGAACTAAACAAACCTATCTATATGGGTATGTCTATTTTAGACTATTCTAAAATTCACATGTATTCCTTCTCTTATGATGTTTTGAAACCAAAATATCAAGATAATATTAAATTGGTCTATACTGATACTGATAGTTATGTAATCAAAGTTGAGACTGATGACTTATATGAAGACTTTAAGGAGATGAATGATTACATGGACTTTAGTGATTATCCTCCAGAGCATCCAAACTATGACAAAACAAACAAGAAGGTATTAGGAAAATTCAAGGATGAAATGAACGGTAAAATAATTACTCACTTTATAGGATTGAAACCAAAGGCATATTGCTATAAAGTATATGGTGACGATAAAGAACATACGAAGAGTAAAGGAGTAGTAAAGCATAAAGTGAGCAATCAGTTAAGTTACAAAACCTATGACGAGACATTGAATAGAAACTGTAAAGAAGAAGTCAGTTTCAACACTATCAGAAGTAAGAACCATCAAATCTATAGCATTAATCAGACTAAGTATGCTTTAAGCAACTACGACAATAAACGCTACTGGTATTCAGATTTTGAGAGTCTCCCGTTTGGACATTATGCCATAAAATATCTACATAACGAAAAGATGAATTAAGATATATGTGTATAAATAGATACGAACAGAATTGAAATAGGACACATTTATAAGATAGTTGATGTTGGTTGAAGTAATTGACACATCGCTTCAACAACGCTGAAAAACTAAGTCAAAGAATGGCAAGACATAGAAGATATTATAAATCTTATCTATATACACCATACAAATCCCCAAAAGCACCATATTAACTTTATGAAATCGTTTGATGAGTTTGGCGTTGAAAACTGTAAACGGGTTCTTATTGAGGAATGCCCATGCCAAAACAGAAAGCAACCCGAAAAGAAAGAAGGTGAATATAATGAAAATGATAAGAACTGTCTTAGCAAATGTATTGCTGGTAGGACTAGAAAGGAATATTGCGATGCCACAAGAGGGCATCACCTTTAACAGTAATAAATATTAGATAGAGAATACAGAAAAATACAAAGAAAAAACAAACAGCGTCATGAGAACAATAAAAATAAAATACAAGAAAAAAAGACAAAATACTACAAAGATAAGGAGAAATATTATGAGAAGAATTCAAAGCATAGAGCAGAAAACAAAGACGCAACAAGACAACAATAAAGAGAAAGATACAAAAGAGACAAAGATAAAATGAATGCAAAAAGAAGAGAAAAGCGAAAAAAGAACAACGAAGAGCAGTTACTAATCAACCAATAGTAATTCATGCCTATTATATCTTTTACTCGATCCATCTACTTTGTAGTATCTATTATTCATCATATCACGACCAACTAGTATTACTTTAAACTGTCTTTCACTCCACTGACTTCTAGTTTCTTTCCTTGATACATAGTTGCCCTTTCCTTTATCAAATATCTTAACATAATCTCCTTCACTTATGTTTGGATATTTTCGGTTGTGCTTTTCTTTCAGTATCAGATTTGTTCTGACCAGAATTACGTTATCAAGATTGTGCGCATTATTTGGTGTTGTCTTGGTGCTACTATGGACTTGGTTGTTGTATCTATTCAACGAGGGCTTTAGCACTTCCACCCATGTTTTGGTTTTGTAATGCCTCAGTCTGTCCCCAATAATTTTTTTGACTGTGCGTATCATCCTTTCTGCCTGATTTGCATGCGTCTTTGTTATTACGTGTGTTATCCCTTCCTCCTTTAAAAATGTTTGCAGCTTCTTGCTGTTCAACGCTCCTTCGTCGTCGCTGTAAATCGACAAAGGCTGACCTAATACCTTGAAACACTCCATGACTGCTTTATAAACGTCATCACCATCTTTATTCTCGATAGGGACTATGTGACATTTTTTTTTCCCGAGAGCGCCTGCGAAGGGTTCTTCGTAAAAAAGCAGCCGTTATACTACATCTTCACACCTTCACATCTGCTGATCTACATCTTCACACCTTCACATCTGCTGATCTACATCTTCACACCTTCACACCTGCAGATCTAGATCTTCACACCCTCACACCTGCAGATCTAGATCTTCACACCCTCACATCTGCAGATCTAGATCTTCACACCCTCACACCTGCAGATCTAGATCTTCACACCCTCACACCTGCAGATCTAGATCTTCACATCCTCACACCTGCAGATCTAGATCTTCACACCCTCACATCTGCAGATCTAGATCTTCACACCCTCACATCTGCAGATCTACATCTTCACACCCTCACATCTGCAGATCTACATCTTCACACCCTCACATCTGCTGATCTACATCTTCACCCCTCACGCCTGCAGATCTAGATCTTCACACCCTCACACCTGCAGATCTAGATCTTCACACCCTCACATCTGCAGATCTGCATCTTCACACCTTCACATCTGCAGATCTCCTCTCGCTCTTCTTCTATTCTCTCTTAAGGCGGGGCGGTGCCGCCGGAGCGCCACGAAACGCAACCTTTTCGCACGAAATGGACGTTGGACGTCCAAAACCTAGGTAAAATTGCGATTTTGAAGTGTCCATCGCAACCCTTTCGCACGAAATGGACGTTGGACGTCAAAAACTGAGGAAAAATTGCGACTTTGAGGTGTCAATCGCAACCCTTACACACGAAATGGAGGTTGGACGTCAAAAACTGAGGAAAAATTGCGATTTTACTTGGTCAATCGTAACCCTTTCGCACGAAATGGACGTTGGACGTCAAAAACTGAGGAAAAATTGCGATTTGAGTTGTCAATCGCAACCCTTACGCACGAAATGGACGTTGGACGTCAAAAATGAGGAAAAATGATTCAATCGCAACCCTTACGCACGAAATGGACGTTGGACGTCAAAAACTGAGGAAAAATTACGATTTTACTTGGTCAATCGTAACCCTTCCGCACGAAATGGACGTTGGACGTCAAAAACTGAGGAAAAATTGCGATTTTACTTAGTTAATCGTAACCCTTTTGCACGAAATGGACCTTGGACGTCAAAAATTGAGGAAAAATTGCGATGGACGCTTTCGTTTGTGTAAAAGTGTCTGTGTGTAAAGGCGTCTGTGTGTAAAAGCGTCTGTGTGTGAAAGCGTGTCTGCGTGTGTAAAAAGCATCTGCGTGTAAAAGCGTTTGTGTGTAAAAGCGTCTGTGTGTAAACGCGTCTGTGTGTAAAAGCGTTTGTGTGTGAACGCGTCTGTGTGTAAAAGCGTTTGTGTGTGAAAGCGTGTGTGCGTGTGTAAAACGCATCTGCGCGTAAAAGCGTCTGCGTGCAGAAGCGTCTGTGTGTAAAACCGTCTGTGTGTAAAAGCTTTTGTGTGTAAAAGCGTCTGTGTGTAAAAGCGCCTGTGTGTAAAAGCGTCTGTGTGTAAAAGCGTTTGTGTGTGAAAGCGTTTGTGTGTAAAAGCGTCTGTGTGTAAAAGCGTCTGTGTGTAAAAGCGTCTGTGTGTAAAAGCGTCTGTGTGTAAAAGCGTTTGTGTGTACAGGCTTTTGTGTGTCAAAGCGTCTGTGTGTCAAAGTGTGTTTGTGTAAAAGCACCATGTGTAAAAGCGTTTGTGTGTAAAAGATTTTGTGTGTACTTTTGCCGCACAAATTAATTTGCACCACTGTTCGCCTGGAGAGACTGTTCGTGGCGAACGTGCTAAATCAGTAGCCAAGTGTTGTTTGTCTGTACAGATTGTTCGATCCTGTAGGGACATCGGAGAAATGCAGTGAAACAGGTGTCATCCATGCCATCATGATATCGAACTTGTTTTTGTGGAATCATTCACTGCGTTCACAAATTATATAATTTGCACCACTGTTCGCCTGGAGAAATTGTTCGTGGCGAACGTGCTAAATCAGTAGCCAAGTGTTGTTTGTCTGTTAAGATTGTTCGATCCTGCAGGGACATCGGAGAAATGCAGTGAAACAGGTGTCATCCATGCCATCATGATATCGAACTTGTTTTTGTGGAATCATTCACTGCGTTCACTTGTTGTTTTTTGGATGCCATAATACCGAGCCTTTGTTTGTGCACTTTTGCAATTTTTAAGCATTTCCATTGCAACTATGTTTGCGGACCTTTGTTTGCAACTGAGGTCATCCACGGCATCATGGTACCGAGCTTATTTGGTATGTCAAACTCAGGAGTCGTGTTTTCAGTTTCGAAATGAAAGAGCAGATGCTTGTGGGAGCTGGAAGGCTTGCGTACCGAGTGGCACATGGAACTGAGTGCAACTGGCGCAAATTAATCTGTAGCACTGTTCGTCTGGAGAGACTGTTCGTGACGAACATGCAAAACCAGTAGCCAACTGTTGTTTGTCTGTAAAGATTTTTTTTTCATCCTGTAGGGACATCGGAGAAATGCAGTGAAACAGGTGTCATCCTTGCCATCATGATATCGAACTTGCTATTGTGGAATCATTCAAAGCATTCTTGCACGGAGTTCTAGATTCTTTTGGATGCCATGGTACGGAGCCTTTGTTTGTGTACTTTTGCATTTTGTGGCATTTCCATTGCGACTATGTTTGCCCACCTGTGTTTGCAACTGAGGTCATCCACGGCATCATGGTGCCGAGCTTATTTTGTATCTCAAAGAGCGGATGCCTTGCATTGGATTGTGCGTTGATCATGGTACTGAGCCTGGTCTTGTGCACTTTTGCGATTTTTTAGCATTTCCATTGCAACTATGTTTGCGCACCTTTGTTTGCAACTGAGGTCACCCAGTGGTAAAAGCGTCTGTGTGTAAAAGGGTCTGTGTGGAAAAGCGTCTGTGTGTAAAAGTGTCTGAGTGTGAAAGCGTCTGTGTGTAAAAGCGCCTGTATGTAAAAGTGTTTGCGTGTAAAAGCGTCCGTGTGTAAAAGCGTATGTGTGTAAAAGTGTTTGTGTGTAAAAGCGTCTGTGTGTAAAAGGGTCTGTGTGGAAAAGCGTCTGTGTCTGTGTGCAAAAGCGTCTGTGTGTAAAAGCGTTTGTGTGTGAAAGTGTGTGTGCGTCTGTAAAAAGGCATCTGCATGTAAAAGCGTATGTGTGTAAAAGAGTCTGTGTATAAAAGCGTCTGTGTGTTAAAGTGTTTTCGTGTAAAAGTCTCTGTGTGGAAATGCGTCTGTGTGTGTGTGCATGAAAAACGTCTCTGTGTGAAAGCGTCTGTGTGTAAAAGTGTTTATGTGTAAAAGATTCTGTGTGTAAAAGCGTCTCTGTATAAAAGCGTCGCGTTTCTTCGCGTTCACGGAATGATGGTGCCGAGCCTTTTTCCGCAATGTGCGTGGGAATTACCATAATAAAATGAGATAGCACATGTCATTCGCAGACTCATGGTACCGAGCCTCCTGTGCACTTTTGTTGCTCACATTACATTTCTCCATGTTTTCTTTCTACCTCCCCCTTTCATTCTCTCTCTCTGTCTCTCTCTCTTGCTTTCTCTTTCTCTCTCTCTCTCTTTCTCTCTCTCTCTTTATCTCTGCCCCCTCTTTCTCTCTGTGGTTGCAAGACACATGTCATCTGATGCCCTTTACCAAATATTCTCTTCTTGATCAATGTTACTTTTTCACACCATATCTTTCCATAGCTCATATAAAATTCACCAACTATTCACCGACTATCTTTTACGACTACCATCCTCAGAGCTGCTTGAAAAACATCTTTTTCGCTCTCGGGCCAACCGTCGTCTAGTTGCTGAATATATCTATGCAAACTAAACCATATCGTAGTTGACTTTTGATTTCAGAACCTACGTCTCGCAGCAAACTGGTGACATCCATCAAGTCGATTTGGAATTCATATTTCGGAAACGGAGCAGTGTAGGAATTGTAGTTCTTGTAGTTTCCTGTTTGCTTGTTCGGTTGCGCCCTCATCCATGCAGATACCATATCCAAAGTTATGCCTACATCGACTTTCCTAGCTTTTTCATATAAGTCTCTCACCGAACCGAAGCCCTCCTCCACGTCGTAATATATTCTTTCCAGTACCTTTTCTTTTTCCAATCTTGTCATTAGAAATACCTAGATTATAATTTGATGATGTTTTCTTGCATCAAAAAATCATAGTGAACTCAAACCAAGAACCTCTGGCACTTTTTGGTTTTCTTGTGCTTTGCCAAGTTTGATTTACAGCTCATGGCACAGCCGCATATATCGCATACACACGGTTGTTTCGTTTTCTCTTGGTAATATGTTTGGAAATACTTTTCGTCGTTCGGTTTTCTGTTGTAATATCCGTCATTTTGTTTTCTCCACTCAGCACTTTTAGCTTTTTAACGTTGCTTAGGGCTTAACGGCACTTTTTCTCGGGCGCGCTCCCCCTGCAGTTGGCTGGGGTCGGCGGATTCTCCCATCAAAGATTGATGCGGAGGGAGGGGTTCAAGTCGCTTAACACCCCATTTAGGAAAAGCAAAGGCATTGCTTCAGATGGCCTCCGGATCTATCTTATCTTTGCTTATGCACAAGTACGTCTAGGGTATAGAGTGACTTGAAACCGACGCTTGTCACCCACTATTTGGGTGAATTGGATGTGACCCACCTCCACATTGAATATAGAAATACATGCAAGTGCATGACATCACACATGGGCCTCTTTTCCCACGCTCTCCTTGAAACAACATGGATGCCAGCATTCCCCATGTTGAAAGAGGCCCCCTTAGTGCGAAGTTAAAACTGTGCAGTGGCTGTGCAGGAAGCTTCTCTGAGCATCAGCAAGTTTTCTCAGCAAGCCTTGTGGCAAGAAGCGCTTCAAGTCCTGGCAGAGCTGCCTGCAGACATGGCTGATGTTCCTGTCATCAACGCAGCACTAACAGCTTGTGGACGAGCATCGCAAAGGCTAAAGGTGTGTGATCTGCTTCAAACGATTAAGAGACTTGGAGCTTGACTATGTTTGACTTACTTTGACGTAGCTTCACGGTATTCATCTGTTTTCCCAGTTGGCATTTTATTGGATTCCAATAGTGTTCAAGCTATGGAAGTCTCATTCACTCTTCACGTGCGTGCCCCATTACCAATAGTCAAGTTATTTCAAGTCCGTATGATTGACGATTGGCGGGTTTCTGGTGATTTTTCTCCGTTTGGAAGAGATTCAGTTTGGAGTTTTTGAAGAATTGGTGCGGCTCCAGGCTTGGCTGTTTTCGCTTTGGTTTCGGCCGTATCTGATTTGTTATTTCCGGTGTCAGTTTGTGGTTTTTGGGTGTTATAGTTTAAGGCTTTGTAGCCGTCTGCACTGTGGCATAAGAAACCACCCCCACCCACCCAACCTGACTACGCGCGATTGTTTTCATCGGCCATGCCACTGCCATCAGCTGATCCATTAGCGAGACAAAGGAAAGGGAGGCCCCGAAAGATTTGGTGGAAGTGTGCCAGTATATGCGTGTCTATACTCTGTAGTGTCAGTGTGTGTGCATGAACCGTCTTAAGAGATGTAAAACTTCGAACCTGTTGGAATTCCGGTATTTTGTTTTTGGTTTTGATTTCATTTCATTGCATTTCAGTTTTGCAGGGGGCTGCTGGGAATGTCATAGTTCTGCAGCCAACGACGACGGCTATGACATTCTGTGATATCGATCCAGGACGCTGGACCGACGTACTTGCTTCAATTTTCATGTCAAGTTCCTGTCATGGGCAGTGGCTAACCCAAGAACCATCTTGTCGCTTTTAGATGTCACGCATGGTTGCCGCAATCTGGGATTTATTTCCACAATCTTTTCAAAACAATTTGACTTCAACTGCGCTGGCTATGGCGATGGTAGCTTCTTGATACCTTTTCTGGTCTCTTCCCTGACCCATTCCTGTCAGGTGTAATGGAAGTGTTTTTGCACGTGAGATGCATTCCACAACAAAATTCGCAATGGCAGTTTTGAGCAAGTGTGTTGGTCACGTCGGTTCGGCAAGATGCCGTGAGCCCCTCGGGGAATACCAGTCTAGGTAGATTGTTTGATCCTTCGACCTGATCTCTGAATTTAAACATGCTTAACCTAGTAATTTGTCTAAGTCTTAAGTAAGGTGGAACAGTCGTCCATTTTTGGATTTTCTCCCTGTCGGATGTCGCTGGTTAAACAATGGCCGCGGTTCGGGCAATCACCGTTTTCTGAACAACTGGCCGCTGTTTGGGCGCTTACTCTGGGTGCCGACGCGTGCTTTCACCTTGCCGAAACGTTCGTTTTTCAACGTTGCTCGAGTGAGTGATCAGCTTGGAACATTGCAACACGACATGGCTCAGGCCTTAGGACATGCTTTCCAGGTTTGGTCACTTTCTCTTGGTTGTTTTGGTAATTTTGTAGGGTTGAACGCTTAAGCTGTCCAAGGGTTTGAAATGACTACCGAGGGCCTTGAGTAAACTGCGTTTTTGCCATGTTCCCGTTTCCGTGGACTTTGGACCATGGGTCCAATCCAGATCCGATGATGCAGCCCATTTGGACCCCGACGGCAAACACAGTTCTTCCAGTTCCTGGCATGGGTGGACGTTTCAGTGGAGGTGGTCTTCATATGCAACAGCAGGCGCAGTCCCAAGCTCAGATTTCATCTTTGCAGCAGCAAAATGCTCTGCTCAACCAGCAACTCGCCACTCAAGCTGCGTCCCACATCCACCAACTTCAACAATTCCTACAATCTCCTAATCCGAATCCTCCTTCATCATCACCTACTCCACAGGCTCCTACGCCATCAGAACCTCCACAACTGAAGGTTCCACCTGAAGTGAAACTACCAATCCACCTCCATTCACGAGATGGTCCAGAAGATTCGATCCGACTTCAAAGAGGAGATGATGAACACTCTCCGCCAATTTCAAGACGCTCATCCAGCTCCAACCCTTCCCACCCCACCTCCTCCTACGATTCCGCCACAACCACTACTGGCGCCACCTGGCGTCCCACAACCTTCGAACATTCCACTGTCACCTGTCCCGCACCGTCGTTTTCGTTCACCACTCCACACCAGGGACCACCACCGTGAGGATAGCGTCCTTCGTTTGGATAAACGACCTGTCTCCAACCATCGCAGTCCACCTCGTCGACGTGCCAAGTCGACTCATTCCATGCAGGGTCACCGACAGCCTTCTCATTCACCACGAGAAAGCCCTCTCAGGTTACGCTCCCGGACGAGAACACCTACACAACCTAGACGACCTTGGAAAATGAACACCACTACGGGTGGAAATCCCAATCTGGTTCCAATTCTCAAGATGATTCTTTACAGTTGGACGCATACAAAAGACACCAGACACAACCAAGACCAACAATATGGCTAGAATTATGGTCAATATGACCGATGGGGTCAATACGGTCAATCCGACCATTACGACCACAACGACCCACAGTCCCATCAAGTCCGTCTCCATGCGGAATAGTCGACTTCCACGTCCATGCCCATTGCAGCTTATTCCACTGAAAAATCTTCCTACCATCAACAACATCATTCCCAAGGCAAGAAGAAGCCTTAACGCACTCCCCATAAGCCTGGGTACACTCAGAAGTCAGGCAAACCCAAAGATCAGAAATCTCATCGTTCTGACCGTGGCGATCCACTTCAAGAGGGCAAAGTCTACCTCACACATTTGGATTCCTCTCATGAAGAATGGATCTCTCAGGTACAGTTTGCGCTGAACCACAAATCCAGGAGTCAGGCAGCTTGTGAACTTCCTGAGGACTAACGTCCACGACCGCTGCAAACGGTCAACAAAGCCTTGCTTGAGTCGGCTACTCATGCATTGACGAACTTGGCCTCAGACATCCCATCTCACAAGATAAAGCAGGTTACCCATGTCCTCGCAGGTGCCGGCCTTCTTGATTCAGTCAACCTTCGGCATGCAAAGGTTCTCAACCTTCCAGTTACCAAGAAAAACGCCTTGGTAATTCCGATGCCAGAGTTGGAAAGGTTGAAACCTCGTCCACCTTTCGGTGGAAAAACCAACCACGCCTGGGCGCTGATCCATGGAGCCCCGGTCACAGCTGCTCAGTGCATCTTGCTGGAAGGACTTATCCGTCCTGCTGACTGGACGTTCAATCCGGATCTCAAGCATGGCCAACTTCCAACCTGACACTCCAAGAAGGTGTGGGTGTGGCCCTATGGGCAGTCCGGTCCTTATCAACCATGCCAAGACTGGCCACCGTGCGTCCGAATCCTCCATCTCTTCCACCGAGCTGGACCACCGTCCATGCAACCACCAACCAAGTTCCCTGCCTCCCAAACCTCAATGTGTCCTCCGACAGCCTTGCTCACCTTCTCAGCCCGGTCCCATTTCACCATCTCATTCCAAATCAACAGGCACCACACATCGTCGCTCTCCTTCCAACTCTACACAATAGAAGCTTCCAGAGTTTATAGTTTTGACCTGAACGAAAATTGGCAGGGTGACCGGGAACACTATGACAACCAGAAGGTCAACGGCTTGACCTCCCCAGAGTGATTAGGTCTTCAGCCTTCATTCAAAAGCTCGACATTGAAGGTTGTGATCCTCTTGCTCTACCAGTGGCAGCCTTGTTCTACCGACAAGCCAACTATCATTGGCTTCGAAAACTTGCCCATGGGAGAGAGTTGTATCTCATCCCTACCACAATTTATCGCGGCCGGCGGCCGTGGTGTTTGCGACGGAATTACGCTCTCCATCACACATGGTTTCAGGCCCAATCCCAATCTTGCTCACTTGTGGGGTTCTACCTGGCTTCCCACAACCTCTTTTCGAAGGAATTCTTCCTTACCGACTGTGTATAAATCCGATTCACCCATATCACCAAAATGCAACCCAAATTTCAAATTGGGTCTGCCATGCACCACGTCCTGGACCGGGAGTAGAGCCGATCCAGAAAGTATCTTCAGCTCAGCAACGACAAGCTTGTTCAAGCTGAACTCGCTCTTCGGTTCTTGCATGGGCATCAAAATTGCTACGTTTGGGCCCCAATTCCCCTTTTTGCCCGTCGTGCTGACTATAGATGCCTTGAGCTTGCACTCGTTCAAGAATGGCAACCTCGGTTGAACTACCCATTCATTTGCCAATTTCTCCACCATCGCAAAGTGCTTTCGAAGAAACCTGCCATGAATACAAATGTTCAATTTGGATTGGCCACCCTGTGGAGACGAGCTAAACATTCTCGCCTCAGAACCGTTTCATAACCGTCTTGAATTGTGGCACATGTGGAAAGGCAAACCCGCTCCACCAGCGTCAGCTTCGAGAGCACCGTGGTCGCTCAGCCCAAATCTCCAAAAGACTCTCAAGAACTTCCTGCCCCAATGGCATTTACAGGTCTTGGCCCACCAAGTACCATGCCATGTACGGTCGTTTAAGACCATCTTTGTCAAACATCCTTCCTTGCTGGACCAACTTTGCAACCACAAACAGGTTGTCACAACATGGTCAACAACAGCCCAAGCAGAATGTCGGTGCAAGAATTGGTCTGGTTACAAAACAGCAGTGCTCAATCCCAGTGACCCTCACTGGGTACCCTCGGGCTCCTTACCGACCTTCTACCACCTGAGCTCGCTGTGATCGCTGAAGGCTCTTTGTTGAACAAGGTTTTCCGTGTGAGGAAGGACTATCTTGCTGTGCTCTGGTTCTTTATAAGTAGACCAAAGACAACGGTCTTCCTTCCATCCCAAAGTCCAAGATCGCGGATCCTGGCCAACTTTTATGGCAACAACACTCCCAACACCTCACAGATCACATCACCAAGACAACGATCAAGAGCTTCAAATCCACCTTCGAAGGAGCCATCTTCCATGAGGACCTACGGATCTTTTGCCCTTGTCTTTATTTTCAAGCCATTGAGACCACCTTCATGGACACTTCGGTTTTTGAAACCATTCCTCAGGTGCCTCAAGATCTTGTGACAACCCTTGTTTCCAATCTCCAACGAGCTCACGGCAAGTCATACCCTTGGGCTATTGGGAAGGGTCGTCTTCTGGCTACACCTTGGCAAAAAGAAAAAGGACTACCAAAGCGGACGACCTATCATTTCTTTTGTCGATTCTCCATTTCGACCGATGCTCAACATCCTGGCACGGATCGATGATGATTTTTCAATCGATCCCAGTCGCTTTTCCGAAACGCTTTGCCACTGGAGACGTCTACAACCTTCTCAAGATTTTGTGTGAAGCTCCAGAACATGGTGATCTTGTCTTGTTCAACCAGGATTTAGCGGTTTCTTCACCAGCATTGATCAAGCCCGTTTTTTGGGTGTGTGGCTTGACTTCCTTCGTCCCCATATGGATGTTGGTGACAACGAAGCCTTTTCGGTCTATCCGGGGAAATCCAACAATCCTGGGGACCTGATTAAAGGCCGCACGTTCCGGAAGCTCAGCGTCACAAGAAAAATTGTGATTACGGATGTACCGGCCCTCATCAGAACGGCACTGGACATGCAGGCGTTTGCCTTGGGACAACGCTGCATTCGTCAGCGCCGTGGAAGCCCCATGGGCTAGCCCACTCCCACCAGCCCTATGCCTTATGGTTGTTCTCAGTGAACAGATTTGGCCCATCAATTTCCACGAAATGTTGACCAATCACAATCTGTTCATACGTCACATCCGGTATGTCGACAACCGGCTGAGTTTTGGCGACAAACGACTTCAGCATTTGTCTCCTTATGAAGTCCTCTTAGATGAAGGGTCCTATGGCCATCCAATTTGTGCTGGAGACAGAACCAGATCAAGAATTTCTTGGTTTCATGCTTGAGACCAAACCACCCGAACTGATCTATTGTGGACCCACCAGCATCTCTCAAGTCTTGTCTCCATTCTCCGCGCCCCCACCAAAAGTGCTACTCAGTGGCTTCCGCTCTCGTTGCCACATTGTGGTCTAAGGAGCATTTCCTCTACATCGAATACATCAAGGGCTTGAACAGCTCTTTCATTTGTACAGTTCGGCAGGTTTCTCCCGAGAAGAACGCAATCGCATTTCTTCGCAAATTTTGACTCGAGGCATGTGTCTGGTTCACAGCACGTTCTCTCACTCCATGCGCTGGTGGCGGGTGTGAAAGATAATGGACCAACTAATTAGAAAGCATGCGCGTACCTAATTATCATCCACAAATCCATCTGCCATCTTCGATTTCCGTTTCGCTTCCATGAAAGAAGCATATCGATTGTGCCTCTGAGCTGCCGTTGGTTCTGATAACCTCTCAAAGACAACCATGGGAATTAAGTCTTTGCAGTAAATTGATTGGTTCATTGAGAGCAATGCCAGTCAGATTGGACATGTACTTGGCGACAAAGTTCATAGTTGGAATTGCATTAGGGAGAGCGGGACGTCGGGATATCCCTGCAACCACACCTTTCAGTCCAAGCCTTGTGAGTGACCTGCATTTGAATGTGCCAAAAGCTGGAAATATTTTTTTGTTCCAAGACCGTCGAAAGGTTTTGTATGATGTTGCGCAAGCAAATCCCCTGAAGAATTGCAGCACGTTGATGCCCAGGAAGAATTAATGCTTCATCGGAGCCATAATCCACATATTTTGATTTGTTACCAGCACCACCAACCCGCACGGGGAAACGATAGCCAGTGTAGAAATAAAAACTGACAGCCAATTCAAACCAGGAGATGCCCCAATCTGAAGCGTCATCCTCATCCAAATCAGGTGGCCATCTGAGTGCTTGAAGCCGTAATGTCACAGCCTTTGCAACATTTGCGCCCTGAAGACACATCATAAAGACAGAGTCATCACAATATGCAAAATGCAGTGGTTCATAGTCAATGGGATTGAAATCACGCATAAAAGCAACTGCATCGTCACCCATCAGATTAGATGGAATTTTTCCGCCAGTTGCCTCTGGGGGACATTTGGCAATCTGCATTGTCGTCGAAGGGCAACCTTCCTTCTGTGGCATCTGGGACAATGCCTCACACCTGTGTCTGTTGAAAGCTGCAAGATATTCAAAAACCCTGGAGAGGCGAGTTTTTTTCACTGTTGATGCGCGCTGCAATGCTGTCAGACAAACGTCGAATGTCACTTGGTACTGCACGGAAGGCAGATGTGGCTGCAGCATCCGCACAGAAATTCCCTGCTATTGACCATAAATCGTCAAAATCAGCAGCAGGGTCAAAAGATCTATCGCTTTTCACTTTTTGCAGCTTGAACCTATTCGGATCCCACACCTCAGCAAGAGCCTTGATGAGATCACAATCAGGCATCTTACGCAGCAAAAACTTCCAAAGACCAGTGCAAATAAGGTGTACCACATTGCGCACATACTTCGCATCTGTGACAAAAACTGCATGACGTAGAGGGTCGTACTTACAAGCTGCACGGACAGCTGTAAGCAAAGCAAGAAGTTCTCCTCTAGCAACCGTCTGATCACCATACACAATTCCAAGAGCAACCACCTTGAAACATGGAAACTTCGGGTCCATGTCATTGAGAAAACAAGCTACGTCTTTTCTATGCTTGTCTGAAACTGCCACATCTTGAACAACTGACCAGGATGCAATCCTGGCACATGCGCACGCCGGATGAATGGCTCCACCATGTGTGTAGAATTTCAGAGTACCCTCTGGAACATCATATGCAGCGGGAATGATGGGTGGTCTGACCAATTTCAAGTAAGCCCTCAGCAAAATGACCATGTCATGCTGACGAGGCAGAGGAACAAAAATCCATTCAGGCCTGTGCTCCTTCAGTGTGATGATCGCATCCGCAAAAGCATCTCTTACAGATTGGCCAACTGAACACTGCAGCAATCGATGTTCCCTTGTATCACATTCTCCACAGAAAACGCAACTGCCATCAATGTCTTTATCCCATTTGGCTTTCATACTCTGCGTCTGATAGCCACCAACAATGTTAAGTTTGATGAGCTGTTGAATTTCATCCGAAAAAGCGGAAAGCACACGAAGTCCACATCTTGGGTCAGGCAAGAAGTCACCAATACCTTTGCGATCCATAGACCAAACAATGCTGTAAACTGTAAACCCACATGGCTTTGAAGGTATTCACAATCTTTTTGATCGAATCATCAAGAATGTTACAGCCATAATGTTCAGGTCCAGTTACATTTCCATGTACATCATCCAACTTGATTGATGTAGTGTCTAAGTGCGCTGGCAGGTCCAAAAGGTCTTGACCCATCATGGGATGCTGCAAACGCAACAGTCTGAACAGCAACATCACGTTGGACAGTTGCAAGACGTCTCACAATCCTCACACATTGACATAACGTGCAGAGAAACGGATCAGTTAAGAACTTTGACAAAAAGTTGCAAGCCAATAGTGGCGACGCATTGTGCCAATGACCCACAAGAGTGTTCAGCGTCGCACGACGGAGCTTTTCAAAATGCTTCTGCACAATGTACGTGGTGTCACAACTGTACAGAGCAAAGGGCCATACTGCAGTCTGAATGAACAATGCCTTTTTTTGTAGTTCACACGGCAACCATTCAATTCTTTGGATCCTTCGAATACCTTCTTCAATTTTTCACAGATGAAGCCAATTGATGCACTTTTGTTATAATGCACCAATTCGCCAAGGTCTTTCACACATGATTTGATTTGAATCGGAATGTCAGGATCTTGTAAAGACTGAACCTCAAGACAGCTGTCACGAAAGGTCTTGGTCGTCCCTCCAACTCCAGTTGTCTGCATACGCAAAAGGTCGGACATGCTGAGCACTGAGCCTATAGAAATAGAACGCAGATGTAGCCAACATCGCAAGTACACTGATGGAACATCCTTCAGGCACTCGAGTCGTCGAAGCAATTCCTTCTGTGACAGCTCCATGTATCTGGGGATATCTCACCATGACATCAAGGCTTGATACCCAGGCTTCAAGGAGTACGACAGGCATTCCAAGCTTCAACATGATCTTTGTGATGACCAGGCGACCAAATGTATTGTATGCTTTGGTGATATCCAGTGAAAAGCCACCAATGCATTTCCCTTGACTGACAGCATCTTCAATAGCTCTTTTTTGCGCATGTGCGAGCTCTTTCACTCCTCTACCTGGAAGGCCTCCAGAGATGGGGAAAGGCAAGTGCTGTCTCCAGACACTCGACGTATGTTGGAAAATGAACCTGCCAAATAGCCTGTAGAGACGACTCAGAATAGCGATCGGTCTGGCATGATTCATTGACAGTGGCGTAGGGATTTTTGCAAGTAAGACAGTCTTTGCCCTCATGAGAGAGTTGCTGAAACCAGTCACTGCAGTCTTCTGAAATATCCAGCAAGGTCACTAATGCAACACTCAGGTAGAAGTTTCAACTCATCATTTGACCAACCACATGGGCCAACTGCCTTTCCAGCTGGCAATGAACGAATAAGCCGCATCCAAGTCTTGACGCAACTGAAAGGATAAACAATCTGTGGAGTAGCTGGCATCGAAGTCGCATCCAGCAAATCACAGAAACTTCTCCAATTGGTACAATCAAACTGCTCTGAACGGTGGTCACGGAGCCACATCTTGGACCAAAAGCGCAAAAATTCATTGCCAATTTCATCTGACGTGACCGCCACAAATGATACTGTCAAACATCCACAAGCCGGCAGGGTTCCACTGACATGCCGAAAGAAGAGCTTCTTTCCTTCCTGTCGGACAAGACAAATCACCGCATCATCCAGTGAAAGCTTTGAAAAAGGAGGGATTTCAAAATTGTCATCCATCATAAGCGCAGTCTGCCCATGAGTCGATCTCAACAACCTAGCAGTTGTAGTCCTACTCACACGAACTTCAGCAAGAGGTGAAGATTCCTTGGCCTGAATAAGCTTGTAGCACATCCTGCCATAGTCGTCTTGAACATCGATGTGAACTTTTGCACAGAAACGCTGTGCACGCTTGTTTGATTCATCTCTACAAGCATGGTCACAATCATGCTGAGTAATCTGAATCATGGTGTCCAGCACTTCATAAGTAGGCAGCCAGAAGGTCACAGCCGGGATGACTTCAAATGAAAGTATCCAATTCTTCCATGAATTGCCATATCCCGTGGCTTTCAAAATACTCTTCCACTCAAGATACGCATCATGCAGTGCAGGGTCATCACAAGGGCATCCACTGTCAGTGAGAGGCAGTGTCTTGTAACGTCTGCACAACGTTTTTAACCGACGCACTTGCCGGATTTTCAATCGACATCTCAGAGACAGGACCTCACACTGGGGAGTATATCCTCCATGGCGATCAGATTTGACAAGGTTTTTCTGCTCACAGTGCAACACTTGTTTGAAACTGCATCTACCTCTATGGGACGCATGCAGAGAAGTCATGGGTTTTCCGATAGGGTCGACTTGATTTTCATGCTTGATAGCCTTGTCAACGGCATGTTCAACGTGACGAGACCACGACAAGAAGGCATGCTGCATGTCCTGTGCATTGAAGTAAGAACTTTTTTGAAAGAAATCATGAAAGTCAACATGCTTATAAAATTTGGCAATGTTGTCACTTGCCCGGGCGAAAGGCGCCCAAGTCTTTGGTAGCCTCCATACATTTCTTGGGATTATGATTTTCTGGCAACTGAGCTGAATGAACAGCGGCGTATGAACGTCAATCTAGTGCTCAGAGGGAACCGACATGTCATAAATCCACTCAGCGACTGCCGGATGAAAAATGGCGGTGTCATTACGCGTAGACCCACCACAAGTTGGGGGTAACATGACACCAGTCTTGGCAAAATGCCATTTGAAAGCTTCAACTGCCCCCATGTCTTGGAAAAACTTAAAGGATGGAAACTTCTCAGCAGGTTCATTGAAGCCACCACAAATGATGAAAGGCAAACCAACTTCTGTGATGACCGGAATCATGCTGGCAAGAAGAAGATCGTTGGGCCTCTTCCCTTCACGGTATCTGTTGGCAAACCCATAGATAGCAATAACCAAAATCTCAACCGTTGCAAATCTCACAACACAGGCAGAGAATCTTTGGGATTCTTCAACCGGTATGGAAATCAAGTGGACAGCTGGCACTAAGCAGCCCAGTTGGAAATTATTGGCGGCGTCATTTTGTTGTACCTGAGATTCCCACCCATGCCATGATTACAATCCTGATAATGGGGCTGAACCAACGGATGTGACTCCTTGGCCTTCCCAGTCAAACCCTCCGGTCCCCATCACCCAGCTTGCCTGGCTATTACCCAGTATTTTGCCCCAGGACCCTGCAGGCAACGAGTCCATTTTTTTGGCTTTGAGCACACCGTCTTCGCGAGACCTGTCACCTTTGAGTTCTGAGTCTCTGAACCATGATGGCCTCGCCCACCTGGCAGCAAACCTGGCAATCTTGGCGAACGTTCTTGCTCAACATCGTGCAGCGTCTTTCAAAATTCCGGACGACAACAGCACATAAGATCATGTCTTTTTCCTCCTTGGAGGCACTTGCCCTGCGTTGGCAGTTTGATCGTTTTGATCCGTGTCCAGCTGTGCATCTTCCAAAAAAGCCCCGCGGCAGCGGGGCGTGTGTGTGTGTGTGTGTAACATCTGAACAGATGTAAAACTTCTTTGACTCTTACCGTTTTACATTTGCAGGGAACCTTTCCATTTGCAGGGGGTGGTAGCAGGGTCCAGAGTCTACCACCAACGAAGACGCTCTGGTTTCCCTGGTGATACATGGCCTGATCAGCCATGCGTACCTGCCAATTTTCTGGAATGGGAAGAGGCTCAACCCAAGAACCTCCGCGTCGTTTATTTGATAATTTCAGTCTACTGCACTGTTGACGCAATCTGGAATCCATTTTGACATTTACATGCATCAGAACCTTCCTCAGATTTTCGCCGAAACCATATCGCCGACAGTATTATGATTTTTGACCTATTTCGCCGAGATCATGTCGCCGACGAACTTTGGATATTGTTGGGAAACAATCGCCGAAATATTATTTTGGACTTTCAACATGCTGGTCAAAACTCTTTGGACTCTGGTTTTAACTACGTTTGACAATATTGGATACCCTACATCGTTTTCGAGAAGTACCTCATATGGCTCCTTTACTAATCTAACGATCTAGGCTGGTTTGCATGTTTCAGGATTCAGTTCCTGCCGGATCATATAATGATCCATTCTTGTCTAGTGTGTGTGTGTGTGTAACATCTGAACAGATGTAAAACTTCCTTGACTCTTACTGTGTTACTTTTGCAGGAAACCTGTTTATATTTGCAGGGGGACACAGCATTTCACTGGGACTGTGTCCAACGAAGCTACCAGTGAAATGGGATATCCAGCTTGGCCAGCTGGACGTACCTGCATTTTTTCGTTGCAATTTTTGACTGCCATGGCACGCGGCCAAGCCTAGAACCGCACAGCTGTATTTTCACTTCACGGTTGTCGCAATCTGGAATTACTGTTGATCCTTTACGATTGGTTCAGTTGCATCAGAACCTTCCTCAGAGCAAGGACGTAGAAAGCACCTTTGTATTATTTTGTTTACATGATCGCCGACAACATCGTCGCCGATGGTATTCATTGCCTAAGTTTCGCCGACGTTATTCATCGCCGATGGTATTATTACTGGTTTATTCATTCTTTTTGATGTCGATTCTGAACCAGATGACCATTCTGATGTACTTCTATTATTCGTAGGATGCATCGTTAATTTCAGTGTTTCGTATCTAATCTGCATGTTTCAGGATTCAGTTCCTGCCGGATCATAGAATGATCCATTCTTGTCTAGTGTGATTTCCATGGTGGCTCCGACATGGTGCCATGGAGCCAATTGAGGCAACCCTTTTCAGGGTGAGTGTTGACAGTCTTGAATTCTGAATTCACACATTTTAACTTGGTAATTCATCTAAGTAAATCGCAACAGTTGGCCTTACGGTTCGTCAACCATTTTGAGATTTCCTGCTGCTCCGGATGTCCCAGGGCTCCCAGTGATCTGCTCTTTCAAGTGAAGCCATACCGAACATTCAGAAACCTCCGTCTTCACTGCAGCTTCAGCGTTTGCGATGAGACATGACATGCCAGACAACAGGCAACAGGCATGTCCTTTTCCTGCAGGTGTGGTCTCTTTGGTATTTGGTGAGGTGAAACATATTGTGCATCTAATTCGTTGGAACTTGAAAGCTGTTTCATGCCATTGCGGCAAGACTTGACCACGGTCCCGGTGCAGGGAATAATTGCACGACTTTTTAGGCATTTAGGGACTGAATCCTGCATGTGATTGTCCACTTTTGGTTTTTGTCTACTGGAGCGATGCATCCGTGGAACACACCGCCGACGTCATGGCCTGCTCCACCGCAGCCTACGAACCCATCCTCGACGTGGCAGCAATCATCGCCGAATGCACACCTATTTGGACATCCTTCGGCCTTGCATCCTACATGGTCATCCTCAGCTTCGCTCATGCCGTCTACATCAGCTCCAACATCGTTGCCGTTCACCTCATTGACTTCAGCTCCTCACACAGTACCAGGCCCACAGCTCGTACCCACCATGCCTTCACCGTTGGCCCCTGAACCAACTATGGTGCACACCGCTCCGTCGACTTTTCCACCTCCTATCGCACCCACCGCTCCATCCACGTGGCCTTCTCCTCCGGCTCCATCCCCTACATCGACTACACCACCTACATCGACTATGCCACCGACACTTTTGCCCAGCTCTCCATACCCACCTCACCACATTCAACCTCCATTACAGATGGACGCATCGACGGTACCTCCAAATGAGCCTTCACCCCGGGCCCCAGCAGTCAAGGCAGCTCCCAGGCCTCGCTCTGACAAAAGAACGGATCGACCGCGCAGGCCAGCTCCCAAAGCCCCTCCTCATGCTACACCACCGGCACCTACGACGGCACCCACTTCTTCCGTGTCACCTGAACTTGCATCCCTGGGTTCCACTGCACAGCAACTGGCGGAATCGGTTCGACTTATTCAGGCTCAGCAACAATTGATCATGGATTCTCAAAGAGCACAAGAACAACGTCAACTTCTCCCCCAACAAGATGGACCTCCACCGAATCCTATACCACCGACACCACCACCTACAACTACACCACCACTGATCGCCACGCCTCCACCGGCACCGAAAGCCAGACCCACCGAACCGGATGTTCCGGACCTTCGCATTGTCCAAGCTCCGGCCATCGCTCCTCCTCATCAACCACCAGTTCCACCATCACCAACACGCCGACCACGATCCAGGACTCCAAGACCACGTTCCCGTCGACCTTCTGTACATCCCCATCGCCATCGCTATTCTCCTCAACGTGCCGCTCGACCTCGTTCCCCTCTTCCTCGTTATCGATCATCCACGAAACACGCCAAGGACCGCAGAACTCCGTCTCCATACAGACGAAGATCACCGCCAAGACGCCGCTCTCCCGTGGTTCCTCGACGTCATCGATCTCACCCACGACCACGTTCCGCGACACCACGTCATCGATCCAGAGGCCGTGAAGTCGTACTTCGACCTGCTGCAAACCCATCCAACCCAGCCTACATCCCCACTCCCGATGTTGATGACACCTGGGGCACATGGAACGACAGCCATTACACCGACAACTACCACCACCACAATGCTCGACCCAATTCTCCTGCCGATCCACCACCACCGGAACCACCAACCAACCCACCAACCCACACTTCAGCACCACTCGGCGCGGTGTCCTTCCGAGTTCCGGACGGCGACAGTGAAAATTCTGAGGTTGCAGATACAATTTCGATCACCAAGTTTGACACGAATGACATCGACCTCGATGAAATGGTGGAGGCGGCCAATGACCCCCATAGGGTCCGTTGCCTGACTGAGCTTGGCCCCGACCATGTTGTCCCCCTACGCCAATCATTGACTCCGGCTATCTTGCAGCTCTTCAACCAATTTGTGGACGCAATGTTCGAACAGTTGGCTCAACCATACCGCACCGTCAACAACCATCGTATTTACATCAAAGCAAGCCAAGCCACCGTCAGGAATATTGCCAGGGCCTTTGCACAATCCAACTTACTGGACATCGAGCTCGCGAGGCAAACACAAGCCTTCTACATCGAGCCAGAGAACCTGCTGACCATCACGGTTCCCACAGGATTGAAAAAGAAACCAATCTACCGTGGCGAACACATGGGCACCTACCTGATCTACCACAAAACGAGTTGGGAATCAGTTGCCAAAATTCTCGCGGAAGACTGCATTCGCCCGGCAACTTGGACAAAAAACGAAGCCGGCATGCCAACTCAATACCCATGTTACGGGTTCTTCGGAATGTCCTCTGAGATCGCAGACATCGACAACCTACCCGGCTATGCTGTCAAGATCTGTACCTCTCAGCTCTACAAAATAGGCAAAGGACAAAACCCATCAGGCCTACTGGCCATATGCCGCTCACCCAAATGCATCCGTGCCCTAGCTGGAGGAAATGACCAAATCCAACGCTTGTGCAACCTTGCGGGCATCGCTAAGGGCAAAGACAATGCAACGGCTATGAACTCAAGCGCTGCATCCGTATGCTACGTTGCCTCCACTCACTCGGTTTTCCCGGGCTTGATCACACACCAGACTGCCGAGACCAATGCACCTTCGGAACCTCTTGATGATCCTGCACGTCCAGTACGACCTGACCCTTCTGCCGACGCCCCAGAACCTTCGGAGCCACCTCCAGACGACTCTCGCGACACACCGAGCCACCACGAGACCGCTGCTTCTGGCTCTCGAGACTATGCTCGCCGATCTTGGCACGACAATGCTTCTTGGGACAATTCAACCTACAGCCGCCGAGATCGCCGCTCCTCATACCATGAAGACCACTCTCGCGACCAGCACCATGAAGGCCGACCTCGTTCTCGACATTCGACCCACCACTCCAGATCTCGTTGGTGAACTATTTACCCTGGAGGAGCACCGGAACAAGTATCGACTATTCTACGTCAGCGATACAGTGAGCCTAGTGGCCCTGCCCGATCATTTTGGAGTAACAATGCTTCTCCCGACATTCGGTATTGCCGCCACTTCTTCCTCAAAAGGTTTGTGAATTGCTGCGCGCTCATGTTTTCGATCCTTTCGCCCGATTCGTTTTCACTTTACGTTTCACACACTGGGACCACGTATTATGTCTCACACTTTTTCAATTACACACTGCCCTTGTCTCACCTCGACATTTTCCGCAGCTTTCAATCGGCAGTTCGAGCTCATTTTGACCCATTATCTCGTGACCCTGTCTACATCATGGCGTCCCAGGACCTGATCTCCCAATACAGCGCGGATATGAATGGAATTCCTCCTTCCCAGCCGGATCGCTCTCGCACACCTCCTCGTCATCAACATGGATGGCACCAAGCAGTACCTGCGTTCCGTGGCCCGATGCACTACGCAATGACGACCCATCGACCTTTCTGGAACCCATCCGGAATACCGCCTCCACCACCTACATCTCCATCGTTCCCAACACGCCCACCATGGACTCCACCTACGACACCTTTTCCGCCTACACCGCCTCCGTGCTCACAGACACCTCCCAACAATGCCAATTTTGCACCTCAACGCCATCCTTTCACACCGAGATCGCCGAGACCTATGTCATCCCCGGGAGCAAGTTCCACGGTCAACGAAGGATATACATGCAGACCAATTGAAATCCCACCAGTGGAGAACTGGAAACCTGATGTTGACTTCCACGACTCCAACAAGATCAATGGTTTGGACTTTCCTTCCAGAATTCGACAGAGCAGGTTCTCAAGCTACAAGGACATTGAAGGGATGGATCCTTTACAAGTCCCACTCTGGAAGTTCTTGTACCAGGGCTTGCACAATACCTGGCTTCGTCGGGTTGCATACGGAAGAGAAACCTTCGTCCTTCCTTTTGACAACATAGGCACTACAGTATTTGTGGCTGAATTGGTATCACAACTGCGCACCCGCAATGTGGATTTGGACAAGCTTGCTACCTTTCGAGCTCGCTCGGCTGGCCAATGTCTCAACCAGAAGGAAGCAACTCAAAACATGGCCAAAGACGTTGCTCAACTTCTCCAATCTTGGCTCCCGACTCAACCATCAGCGGACGTGGCGAGCCAACAACGCATTCTTGAACTAGAGGCAGAACTGGCCAAGGTCAAATCGGCCGGCACTACTTCACCGGGTACGGCACCTCAGGGCTCTACGCCGGCCACGACACCGATTGGACGCGCACTTCAAGGACAACCTGCCGCCTCTACGACCTTCGATCCTTCGACTCTACTTATCTCCCCTGGCTCCGTGAACACTTGGCTCGTTGACAATCAACCCACATCATTATCGGACACCCAATACACAAAGTGGGTGAAAGCCCTAAAGCTACCACAGCCCAAGCAGGACATCCTGGAGAAGAACTTGGAGAAGGTCAACGAATGGTGGCAAAACCAACCCGATGATGCTTCGAAAACTATCCAACGCGCAAGCGTGGCTATGGGTATCGACCCATGCAAGCACAAAGGGGCCTCCACGGATGAAGTCGTCCTCAAGGTCATGACTGTGGCGTTATTGATGCACTCCTGACTAGCCACGTACTTGAAAGCACCTGGCTCAAAAGCAGCCAACATTATGCGAACCTTGGCCGTGGCTCATTCCTGTATCCTTGTTCTTGCACTATTGACTCCCTTCACGTTGTCCCCTTCTGTTGATGTCTTTTTTGCTTTTCGGATGCTCCAAACAGTACTGATGGGCCAATATGTGTTATTACATCCACGGGCCAATCCGAAACTCCAAGCCTTGCTCAAAGGCACTCCGATGCAGAGTATTTTCTTTTGCAAATCCTGGGATGACTTGTCTGTCGCCCTCCAATGTTTCAAGCATCCCCAGGCGGTGTATATTCGGTTTTGCCACATTGCTAATTTTCAACCCAAGTTTTATGTTGGGTCCACGTCTTCATTTGTTTTAGACCGCGAACACTCTCGCTATCGGAAATTTCTGCAAGTGCAACAACATAAATTCGTGCTGGCCGAAGTTGCCTTACGGTTTTGGTGCAGATTTGACAATTTCTGGATGTGGTCTGTTTTCCCGATCTACACCAATAAATCCAACTTTTGGGCCTTGGAACAGGCCTTAATTCAATTGTGGCAACCTCGATTGAACACTCCGTTCATTTACCAGTTTTTCAATTGCCGAAAGGGACTCATTGCACGTACCAAATTTTCCGCCTCCCGACAATTTGGAGCATTTTCCTTGTGGCGGAAACTTCGCTGGCGATCTACACCCCATCATGTTCGACATGCTCTTCATAGTCCTCTTTTCCATCGACGAGTACAACTTTGGGAGATTATCCAGGATTTGGGCAGTAACTCCGTTCGACGCTTCCACATGGAGAAGAAACTACGATCCAACGAAATTTGAGTTCAAGGATGCTACTTTATCCGACGTCTTGCCAACAACCTTGGAGAACCCCAAAGGTCGTACGCCGTCAATGCCATTGACCGAGCTTTGACCTTCTGGAAAGCCAAACGAGTCAGAAAACCGGTTCCTCTTCGTGCGCCTTGGTTACTATGCCCCAACTGGACTCGGGATCTACGACGCCTGCTCACCTTCCACGTTCATCAAACTCGACATTACAACACCACATTGCAGACTCCTTCCACGGCGATTGTCTTCACAAAGTTCCCCTCGGTGATGGATAGCTTGTGCAATCACAAAGAAGCCGCTACCAAATGGGCTGACGGCGAAACCCCAAAGTGTGCCTGTGATGCCTTGCGACCTCATGCCCCTCGTGGTCTCCAACCCGATCACCACCTGGTCCTGGACGGCGACAACCTACATTTCGATGATGGCCCACACACATCCATTGCGACTGGTTCGCTTCAAAACAAAATCTTCCCACCTTCCAAAGAAATCCAGACATCGCTTTGCCTGGCTCTGCGGACGTGGACTACCCGAAACTCACTTCCTTCCTTACAAAAGTCCCATATTGATGAACTTTGGCATCGGTCTATTCAGTCCCACTACCATACCCTCAACAATCACATCACTCACAAAGACATCGGCCGCTTCAAACGTCTTTTCCCAGACGCCGTCTTCCACAACGAGGACAAGCGAGCTACATCCCTACGAATCTACTGTCCCGTACTCTACTTCCAGTGCCTCACCACCACCTTCGCCGATCCGTTGGTATTTCGCAAATTGGAGCAAAGCCCGAGTGACATCATCGAGCGGACCATCGCCGAGATCAACCGCCATTTTGGCAAAGCGTACCCATGGGCACTTGGTGCTGGACGAGACCTGCCGAATGCCTATGTTCTACCCAAACGGAAGAAACAGTTCAAGGCCGGACGACCCATTGTCAGCTTCTTCACGGCGCCTTTCCGACCTATGTTGAACTGTACTGCCAAGCTGATCTACAACCTTCTACCTCAAGCGTTTCCCCACAACCTGGCAAGGGGTGACGTATTTGATCTCATCAAGCTCCTCAAGGAGACCGACTTTGATTCGCTCCCCACTCCACGAATACACAACCAGGATCTTGCGGGCTTTTTCACAAGCATTGACACTGACCGCTTTATCGCCAGCTGGCGACTGACTTTGCAGTTCCTCTCGACCCTCATGAACACCGACCCTGACGAGATCATCTCCGTGAAGGCAACTCCTGGCAACACCACAGGTGACGTAGTCAAAGGCCGCACATGCCGTACACTCAATGTGACCAGGAAGATCTTCATTCGGGACATTGAACGCATCATCCTCATGTCTTTGAAGATGACTCAATTCTCCATTGGCACTACGGTTTTTGAACAAATCCGAGGATCCCCTATGGGCTCCCCACTCAGTCCAGCTTTGTGCATGATGGTTGTCGCACTTTCTGAAGAAATCTGGTACCGAACCTACCGCACCACCCTCAGCACCATGGACCTCACAGCTCGCCTCCTTCGCTATGTGGATAACAGACTGTGCTTGTCGGACCCTGGCTGGGACTACGAAATTTGCTTCGCCAATTTCCTCCACCCAGAGTTCTACGGCCATCCTATCATTTTGGAAACGGAACCGGACCAGGTTTTCTTGGGCTTTTGCATCGAGTTCGAGCCTTTTGCCCTTCGCTACAGCCCTCCCCGCGATTTCAACCAGGTCATGGCGCCATTCTCCGCATCCCCTTTGGCCGTCCAACTTTCGGGTTTTGTTTCACGATTATTTCTGGTCGCCAAATGCGCGCACCCTGCACATGAACGAACCCGAGGTTTTGCCGCATTGCACCGTTTGTACAGATCTGCAGGTTTTACCGAGTCCGATCTTGTCGCTGCCGCCAAGCCGATTCGTCAATACTTGCATGTTTCCTCATTGTGGTAAAATCCCGAACCGTCCTGCCGCTGGCGCTTACGTTTCATTATTCACATCTTGCTGAACGTTTCACCTATTTGGACCACACTTGAATTTATTTGAACTTGCAATAGTGCGTTTCCAGCTGGCTTATCCTCAAACTCGGCTTCATTTACTTGTTGGCCCATATCCGACGCATTGTCATGGCTTCCTCGTCTCCTACAACGTCAACTCCGATTCAAGAACCAGTGTTTCTTCAATTTCTTCATGATGTTCACCATGCTTACCTTCTACTACATCGGGCAATGGCGCTACTACCACCCACGCTCATTCCCAACATTGAACCTACCCCTCTTCCCAGTACTGACGTATGGAATCAACCTGATGGGCTACGACCACATTACTCGGACCAGACCAACGCCTTCATTGACAATGCTCCCATCCCATCGCCGGATATGGCGGAGGAAGAGACACTTATGGATGAACTGGTGGAAACTCATCTCCCTGAGCCACACCACCATGTTGCCGCTCCGCCACCTGATGTTTTACCTGCACCTTCGAAGCTTTCGACCAGAACACCCTCACCGCCGAATCGCAAACAGAAAGCCAAATCCGCTCCAAAGGCACCTGCCAAGCGTCGTCGCCGACGTGACCAATCCCGATCTCGCTCCTCGAGCCCACTGTCACTCTGGACTTCCGAAGACAAACAGAAACTACGCACTCTGAAGGCTGACGAGAAGTCTCGATTTTCATGGAAGGTGATCTCGACCAAGATGGGCAAGTCTGAGGAAGATGTTCGCTCTATGTGGAATAAGATCAAAGACAAACTTGGCTGACCAACGACATTTGCGAACCAACAGGAAAAAGAACTTGCGGCACAGTTTCACAGCTTTACCAATCAGTTGGCCTTCCTTTTGGGATTTTTTCTTTATTTTGATCTTCAGAACCATGGGCGTTGTTGCCCCATTGAATTTTGACACGTCGTATCATACAACCCGCCAGCCATTTATTATGTCTCTCCGCATTCACCTGGACCTATTGCCAACTGCGAGCTATGTCCCACGAGAGGATCTCACCTACACGACGCTCACGCTCTCCAACAAGGACATCGTCTTCCGCTATGGGCTCTTCGTCGTTTCAGCACCCACCCAACCGGTCTCCGCCTACGACACCTCACCGACCGGTTATTTTCCAATTGGACCTGAAGCCGATGCAACAACTGGCCGTACGCAACCCTTATTACAACATCTTGACCCCCAAGGTCGCGGGCAACCTCCCTACGGCCACCTATGATAGCCTGTTCCAGACGTTCAAGGTGATCTACCCGGACTATGCTCGCAGTCATTTCGTTTCAGACCTCAAAACCGTGGTCACCGACACGTTGCTACAACGCTGGTCGATACACCTACCAGCGTCAGATTTCTACATGATGATTGACACCGATCAAGGAGCTCAGATGCTTGACGACCTCCCTCATTCTCTTCTGGATGTTTTGAACTGGTTCTACCCGAGATGGAAAACTCATCAACATCTCGATGCCTTCACGACTCGTGAGTGTTCACCGTTGCTGCTGACACCCCATCCGGACGCACAAGACACAGGCTTTGCTGTACATGTTCAAGTTATTCCCCGTGGGCATCCATTCGTCACGGCCACCAGATACACTAAAGCGGCCGAGTGATTAGCCTTCTTGATAGGTCTTGGCAAGGCTCACGTCTATGAGGAAAAAGGAAAACATTCGTTATGATGTCCGCCACCCCGGTTCTGATTGTCCTTTGTGTCATCCACTTCTCTTTTTCCATTTGGTGAGGTTCGTTATTTATTTCTTCATCATTGACCTTCCCCACGGCTTTTTGGCTTCAGTCCAGTATTTCTCGTTATCATACTCTTGTTATCGTACATGATGACCTCCAACACGGATGATACTGCTCGATTGGTCTCACACCGTTCCCCACCTACATCCGTACATGGCCTTGTCCCACACCTGCCACCTGATGATCCTACCTCGGCATCCTATATTCCTCGTGCAGCGCGAACGATTCCGACCTCTACCACTGTCCATTCCGTCTTCATCAAGAAGCTGAGCTATCCTTTGTCTAACCGTTCAGATGAACTTTGGATCGTGGAAAGGACACTTGATGGTATTGAAACGTGGAAACCAGTGGAAACATTTCTGGAGAACATGCACCTCACCAACGATCAGGCGACCCTGCGTACCACAGCTAATCATTGGCGCCGATACTATGACGTACCAATTCAATCATCATCCTCCTCCCCTACGGCAACTACTGTTCCTGTTTTACCACACCCTGAACACTCCAACGTCTATGTCTCCCAGCCGTACGAAGCGATACCGGACCACCTCCATATTTTGCAGTCATGCTGGGGACGCTCTGCCCAACACTCTCAAGGAACCACTACCTCTTTATATTGGCCACCTTGGCGGTCTACACCACCTTCTTCCCCACCGGCAACACTACAACGTACTGTACATCTCACTCGCCCCGCCGTCCCTCCTCAACAAGTACATGGTCCACTGGATGCGAACGATATGGACCCGATGGATATGTCGGACTCAAGTGTGTAATATACCACATCATTTGTCGGCATGAAAAAAGACCTGTGATTCACCGTCGCTTTGTGTGACCATTTACTCGGTACACCGTTTCTCTTCCATTTCCAACACTTTGAGCTTTATTCTTTGGTCATTTCAACCCATTTTGCAGCTTGGGCTTTCCGCTTTATCCTCGACACTTGATATTCGACGCAATGGCTCATTCTTCTCGGCCCCATCCATATCGCGCTACATCCACGATTGAGACACCGCTTGGTACACGAACCGTTGGATGGTTTGCTGGACATCGAGGCCTTCCTGGTGATGTAAACCCTCCTCCAAACAGACCAGTTCTTATCTTGGTTGACTTCTCTCCCCTACAGGCATTGACTCACCGCAGCGAACCTGACCGTGCACACTACATGGCTATGGCTAGCTCCAATTTTAGAAATGTTAGTGGCTACGAACTTGAGGCTCTGTTTACCTGGTCACGTCAGATGGAACCAGTTGAAGCCGGCCTCATCCCAACTGGCGAACTTCGCTTCTGTATCTCCAAAAGATTGAGGTCCCAATGGGACATCCAAATTGATCCCTCGAATTTGGAGTTTCGCTTTTGCGACCTGGACGGTGATACATTCCAAGTTTCCAATGATATGACGATCTTGCAGCTTTTGGAGGAATACCGACCTGAATGGCGACTTCGGCAGTACAACTCCCGCGAATCCTCTTTGCTCATTCCGGGTACCACACAGCCTTTCGTACTACGTCTGCAATGCTACAAAATTAGCTCCGGTGTGATCTTGCCCTGATACGCTTGCCGGCCAAAAAAGACCATGCTGCAGGGTTTTCTACTCTCTCTTGACACCTCACCAACACAAAGGACTTTTCGATTTCTACCTTATTTGACTTTGAGCTTTGGCTTCTATGTCGCAATTGAACCACTTGATTGAGAACTGGACTTCATTATTCTTAGGTTTTTCATGTTCTTGCTGGACTTATTTATGCAATTTTTGATGCCTCAGCCTTTGTTGCACCATTCCTCGCATTTCTGATCGTTTCACCTATGGAGCACAAACGAGACGCGACCGTGGCGGGTTTGGCTTGGCCTTCGAATCCTACCCGTGGACTCGCTTCTACTGACCCAGTTCAAGTACCAGACACCCAAGCTGCTGCACTTTGTCATTCTGACGTTCCTGACCCTCCTACCAATACCACTTCGGCACCCTTGGCGACTGACAGTACAGCTCCTGACCTTGGAACTACGATCCATTCTGATACATATTCAGGCCTTGCACCTCCTGATATCCCGTTTCCGACGGAGCCAAGCTCTACACACAATTACCTCCATCGTGCTCACTTCTCTTCCCGCGTGGTTCACCAGATCCAATTCAAGATCTTTACCCGCTCCAACAACACCAGGGAGCTATTCATTGAAGAGATCCCCTTGTCAGGGCTCTCCAGATGTCGTGATCCTGAACACTACTTTTATGGTCTTTCGGGCAATTGGGAGTGGTCCCTGCGCACAGCGGACTATTGGCGCCATCATTTTGAAATTCCCCTAGTACATGGCCATCATCCTTTTCACAACGTTCCCATTGAGACCACGGCACCTACGGAGGCAACCCGCTTTATCCCGACGATCCAGGACTTGGCTCAACAACTTTCTATCACTTTGAGGGCTGCTATGGCATCTGGGGAAATCAACGACACGTGGAGAGCGCTTGAGGACATGAGCTTCCGTGACGCGATCGAAACACTTCAAGCTGAGACGAGCCTCCCTTCTTAGTGACTGAATACAGTTATGTACATTAGCTCCGGAACAGTTTTATGTATCTAATTTTGTCGACATTGCTGCGATGGTCTTCCAAAAAATCAAACCCCGCTACAAGCGGGGTGTGTGTGTGTGTAACATCTGAACAGATGTAAAACTTCCTTGACTCTTACCGTGTTACTTTTACAGGAAACCTGTTTATATTTGCAGGGGCGTGCAGCACCTTTGGCATACTGCACGCAACGAAGCTATTGCCATTGGTGGGAAGGGGAGGCTGATCACCTCCCTGTACCTGCAGAACTCAGTTTGAACTGTTGAACAAGCTGTCATGTTGCTGCACTGTTGTCGCAATCTGGAAACAATTTTGAGATTTACATGCATCAGAACCTTCCTCAGATTTTCGCCGAAACCATATCGCCGACAGTATTATGACTTTTTGACATATTTTCGCCGAGATCATGTCGCCGACGAACTTTGGGTCTTTTTGGAAACAATCGCCG